>JAGWEN010000114.1:0-264017 GCA_018703685.1 Orius laevigatus
ATACAACAATGAAAAGTGCGTTTTTTCTCTCTCTATTTGTGCTTGTAGGAGTACTAGCTGGATTCGCCGTGGCATGTGAACCAAGTGCTGCTATACGTGGTGATCAAGTAGTTCGTCAAGGATAAAAGTCTACCGACAACTCAAGCAGGAAAACCAAAATGTCCTGTCATGTCATGTGAAATTTTTTTTTTCATAAATCGCTAATTCTTTTGATTGGAGCAGTAAAAACCCTACTTTCGACCACTACAACTATCCTACGACCCCTATAACTATCCTACCCAACTCGACCCTCGCCCCAACCTTCTAGGACTCTACCCTTTAAATGGTGTTTTGTTGAAGATCGGACCCTACCATGGCTGGTTTGGCTGGCATGAGCGGTTTGAGTGGTTCATGGTTGGTTTTTTCTAACTTTCTCAAAGAGAAGTTATTGTATTACTGTTTGTACCGGGTTTTTGGGTAAGGGTCTTACAGTCCCGCTAGAGTCAAACTGACTTTTGATATTTGCCGGCCATAGCTTTGTCTGTTGTGCCGGCCGTCCGTCGCCTTTTTTAGGGGGGGAGGGGTATGTCGGCCGGATGATGATTATAGCTTTGTTTTTTGATTGAGGGTTTCGGCACAAATAATGAAAGATATTGTTAAGTGAACATTTATTTTATGACAACGTTTCGAATATGCGTCTTCTTCAGGCTATGATTTCTTATGTTTTTTTTTTTTTTTAAGAAAAAAAAAAACACATTTAAAATAGACTAGAATATAATCATGGTGAATAAAAATTATTAATATTAAAATTGTCAAATTTAATTTTAATGGACAATTTTAATACTTTTTATATGATAATATGCTAGTCTATTTTATCGAATTTACTGATAATTTATTGATTATTTAAAAATATGTACTAGGATGTCGAACAAAAAGCTGAAGGAATGATATTGCTATGGATGAAGAAGATTGATTTTCTCGATTAATAAGCCCCTGTAAAGAAGCATCTCTCGATGCCGCCAAGGGAGCTTTAAAAACTGCGGCACACTAAATTGCAAGCAGGGAAGTTGATATCACAAATTTCACTGGCTGCCATGGCCATTCTGCCCTCCTGAAACTGGCTCAGTCTCCCCCTCCTGTCCCTAGGCCTTTGCCCTCCTGCCCTGGGCCAGTCTGCCTTTCCTCCTTCTAGGCCATGCTGTGCCTGCCTACATTTTCAGATAATTTACATTTTAGTCTCAATTGAAACAACAGGTTTATTCCATACCCATTACAAAGAAAAGGAAAAAGAAACAAAACTTCTGTACTTCATAAACTTGATATGTAAAACATTTTATTTCTGGACAAAAAACATAATTTTTTTCACAGTTCATGGGTAAGTTAAGTTTCACCACACTACAACAAACATTTTTAAAAGAAAATGAACAAAAGCATGTTCATTTTTACAGCAAGTAATCACAACTACAAGAATAGAAAATTTTCATCACAAAAATAATAAGAGAAAAAAAAATCAAAAAGCTCTCTTAACTAGAATTAATCATAATTTTCATTTTTTGATGAGCCATTTCACTTCACACACTTCATATTAAACATTCAAAAGAAGGTTGAAATAAAAGGTAATTTTTATTTATAGGAACTACATTTTAAACAGTCGCACATTTAATAATGCAATTCTTAAATTAATAATACATAAATATGTATTATTTTATATAAACTATAATTTGATAAGAAAAAAATAATAAAATTTTGAAAATGTGGTCATTGAAATTGAATTATTGCATGCCCGGGGGCATGTCCTCGCCTGGCTATCTGGCCGACTGACTTTTCGGCTTGGGCATTTTAGCGAGAAGAGCTTGGACGTCTTTTTTCTCGTCGTAGCTTTTCCAAAGTTCGAACAAATTGATTATATAATGGACGATCTCTTGTATTTTTTCAATGTCGACATTTAGCTCGGCAAACCAGGCTTTCAGATCACGTTGGAGGATGACGCATGCGATTTGCAAGCAGCCGATCGCAATCTGATAAGGCGGATAAAGGAGACAAACGTCGGTCCTCAATGAATCATTTACAACCCGCCAGGCCAAAGCTAAAAGTTGCTCTTCATGACCAATATCAGCAAGCATTTGCAACAATGGACGATATGGCTGATACACAATCAAACAACAGTCCAAATTTTCTAACAAATAAAACTCGCATTCCAAAATATGGTTACTTCTATAAGGAAATTCTTGCGTATAAGCATAACTGAACTTATTCTTGACTGAAAAAAAAAATCAAATTTTCTCATAAAAGTTTGACTTTTTTGTTACTTACCAACAGTTTGACAAGTTGTAATCAATCTATTGTTCGATATAACTCCAAATTCTTCAACTTTTGATGCCAGAAATAAGCAAGTTGGTGCTAAAAGAAGAGGATCGATACACCTTAAAGAGTTTCTGGCGTAGAATCTTTTAAAATAAACAGTGGCAGTTGCTATCACTTGCTGTCTTAGCTTTAAAGGCTCGCCCAAAGTTTGTATAACTATAAATAACCAGATAAAGAAATTAAATCAATAAAAAAAGGTCTCACAATTAGAAAAGAATATAAATATTTTTTGGTATTCTTCTTCAGTCAGTACTCCTAGGTCGAATTGCCTTTCCCTGATTAGATCCTGCTTGTCCAAAACCCATTGCTGGCTAAAAATGAGAAAAAAAAATTATTAAAATATGGTTTAAGTTTGAGACAATGTCTTGAAAACAGGCGTTGGCATCATTCCAAATATGAAAAGTAATTATAATTAATTATGATTAGTTTATAAGTTGCTACTTTGTGAGTAAGAATATCAACAATGTTGTGAATATGAATAATGTTATTCTTGAATTATTCACAAGATTATATCATCTATATCGGGAACGTGCTGATTCAAAGACACAGGTTTGAGTCCCATAGCCTAAATAGCTATCGAAGGATAAAATCAGGCAGTCTAAGGGAAAGGGGCCAATAGGCCATAATACAGTGGTTCCCAAACTGGGGGGGCGTAGGCTGTCCCCAGGGGGGAGGGGGCGTGGGCAGGCTCTTTTTTTTTTAATATCCCCAAAAATGTATTTATTTTTCTTTTTTTTTAATTTAATGTTTTGAAAATATAAATTAATAAATTAAAAATAAATTAATCAGTTGAACACTCCTCCCAAAATTTTTCATTGTCAAACACCCACTGATCTTTTAGTTCATGAAATTTTAAAATGACAAAATCCAATTATGCATTCGTCAAAAATCTCAAAATGAACAAATTTCAAGGCTATTTTTCATTAAAAACCTACTCAACATTTTAAGAGCCAATTTTTGGCCAAAAACCTCATAATTAACACTTGTAAAGCCTAATTTTCGTCCAAAAACCTCAAAATAAAAGTTGGAAAGCCAAATTTTCGTTCAAAAACCTCAAAATCAACATTTATGAAGCCAAATTTTAGTTTGAAAAAAATATCATAATCAACTTTGAAGAGACAGTTTTTCGTCAAATACCTCAAAATCATGGTTTTAAGAGCCAATTTTTCGTCAAAAAACCTCAGAGTCAAAGTTTTAAGTGCAATTTCTTTTGTCAAAAACTTCAAAATCAACATTTTAAAACCCAAATTTTCTTCAAAAACCTCAAAGTTAACTTTTTTTTTGTTTGCTTTATATTTGTTTAAAAGGGGGGGCGCGCTGTGAAAAAGTTAGGGAACTTCTGCCATAATATGTTTCAATACTAGGGCTAAATGTTCCATTACGAGGAAAAAGGCCCTTCTAGCTTAATTTTTGATCCTGTTTTGACACTAAGGGCCCTTTTATTCCTTGGAGCCCTTTTAACTATATGTATACTATTTCTTTGGCGACAAATAGGGCCATTTTTGGTTTAATTTTTTAATACTTTTGGTCACTAGGGTCCCTTTTGACCAGATTTTGCCTCGTTACAATAAAAATAAATAAATAAAGGCCTTTTCTAGTTTGGTTTTTGGTCTTTTATGAACAATAGAGGCTCGCTCTTTTTTTATGATAATTTTACCTATCCCAGACGAAAATCATCGAAGAAGTGCAAAAGGAATTGGGTAAATTAGAAAGTAGCCCAATTTAGAATAAATGGCCCAACCTTGGTAACTTTGGACAACGTAAAGTAGACCAATTTGAAATATGGGATATTTAACTAGTTTGGTCCAATTTAAAAATAGCCCATTGCCTTACCTGGTGTCCCAGGTTTGGGCCATTTAAAAGATGAAAAAAAAATAAAAAAAAACTCTTTCAATCTATGAATTCAAAATTCAATATTCAATATTGTGCCAGCATTGCCAGAGTGAGATTTTCCCCTATTTTGGCTATTTTCAAAATATCCCTATTTGCAATTTATCGCCCATCTGCCAACCCTGTTCCAGACATTCGATCCAGTATAATCAACTTTCAAATAAAAAAAATCAATTTGGCATGCTATAATTTAAAATTGATCCGCCAAATCAATCCAAGGAAATACCTAAACCCAAAATTACAAGGCGTAAAACCGACGTTTTACTTACTAATGAGAACTTTGCCAGAAATTTCCAGCCATCTTGTCTCTTCCAGAAGTCAAAATAAATTTAAAAAAATTTACAAGTGTCAAACTAAGGTCATTTCATTAAAAATATAAAATGAAAGCTTTTAGAATAGAAAATTTGATATAGAAAAAATTAAAGGCAACCGCAGAACTGCTGATGCATAACCTAACCTCCATATAACCAGTTCAATCCGTCATCAATTTTCTATGCGGACTCGATGGCGTCACAATGACCTCATTAATAGAGACGAAAAACGAAAAGAACAAATATTTATCAATTTAGAGCAAAATATTGAAAAATATTCTTTTAAAGGATTAAAAAATTATATTTAAATATAATCTAAAAATTTTATGAAATCCTTCATAATGAAAAAGCAATAACAAAAACCAACAGAAAAATTTTGAATCTTGGCAGACAAAACAGTGCCTTTTGGATAATAAAAAATATGCACAAAATTTTGAAAAATTTACTTGAAAAAATATTTTTATTTGAATTCATGAGATGTTTTTTAAATCTAAAATTTTCTGTTTTATAAAATTACAAATTTATGGATAATTATTTTGATGACACAATTTAGGTCAGCTGTTCAACAATGTCTTGAGAATCTAGTTCCAGGATTATTGATAAAAAAAAAAAGTTCCCCAGACGTAAATAAAGTAGATTAAAAATAACATTTTTATTGTTTTTTTCTCGGCTTGTTTTTTTGTAAGTTCCCCCTTTCACGTTTTCGTCGCCCAGCACTTCTTGAAATGTCTTGAACGAGTAAGAGATGGAATTCGAAAGATTGTTTTGGTCTAGATGGAGGAAATCTGTCTCGGAAATGCATATTTTGTTTTAAAAGTCAGTAGAACTGAAATCGCTAGTCAATTCCGTTCAATTATTCAGTAGTCGTGTAGAATGATGAAAAAACCCTTTCTTGTGTAGTTTTCTGATTAAAACGTAGATTTGAATAACGCGAAGAATTTGAAATGGCTCACGGAAATACTGCATCCCTCTCTTCTGATATCAGCAGAAAGAATCCTCAGGACGAGTACGAACTCTTGCAGAGAATCGGAAATGGAACTTATGGTGATGTATACAAGGTAATTATTCAATTAAAATTCCTAAATTACTATTTTTAAAGGAGAGTACAAAACATCATGTTATACCTCAATATACCAGATGGACACATACAAAAAATTAACTTCTAGTAATTTGTTGCGCAAGATGGCATAAGTGTTTTGGTTTTCTGTGAACCCTTAGTTTTTGTAGAAAATTTTTCGTCAAGAACTTTAGTTTGAGTTGGTCTTCCTTGGGGTGGAACTGCTTTCTGTTTGGATTTTCATTAAATTGCTGCTTTGATGGGGGGACTTGAGGTCCTGTTAGCGCCTGCCAGAATGTCCTGATGTCATCAGTATGGGCTGAGGAAGTCCAAGTTCTTTCTGTTGATTGTGACCAGTATTGTTTGAGCTGCCAATTGTTACCAAGAAAACATTCTAAGATCAAAATTTTGTAGTAAAATTTCATGGAAAACTGTGATTCTTTAAAACTGCTCAATACAGTCCGGTTTTTTTGTTTTATCAGATGGGAAAGCCATCGGTTTTGCCTAGTTTTCGGTTTGTTGCCAAAAAGAATTTTTGAACTGAAAATACGTTTTTTTTCCCTGCAGACTAACTGTAAATACCTAAAAACCACAGATGACAGTCTTTTTCCTTCATTATTCATTGTTTTTGGATCCAAAATCTGTTGCATTTGTCCGGTTTTTGTGTTTAATGGTCAAATGACAGTCTTTCCCCCTTTATTTATTGTTTTTGGATCCAAAAATGGTTGTTTTATCTAGTTTTTTGCGTCAAATGACAGTCTTTTTCCCATAAGTGTTTATGAGCCCAAAAACGGTAATTTCTACCCAGTTTTGTAGAATTTACAAATAACAGCCCCTCCCACCACCTCATTATTCATTGTTTTTGGATCCAAAAATGGGTCGTTTTTGCCCGGTTTTTGTGTTTATTGGTCAAACGACAGTCTTTCCACCTTTATTCGTTGTTTTTGGAAAAATGGTTGTTTTGTCTAGTTTTTTGTGTTAAATAGACAAATGACAGTCTTTTTCCTATAAGTGTTTATGAGCCCAAAAACGTCATTTCTGCCCCCCTGTTTTATTGTGTCGAATAGACAAATACCCCCCGAGATTCTTTATTTTTGAATAAAAAAAAAACTCATTTTTGCCAAATTTTTTTTTTTTTTTTTTAATGTGTTGAATTAACAAATAACAGCCCTCCCACCCCATTATTCATTGTTTTTGGATCCAAAAACGGTCGTTTTTGCCCAGTTTTTTTTTTTTTTTCACGAGTGAAAAATACTTGATTTTGCTCAGTTTTACTCAAAAAGATGCCCAAATTTCGGTGATTTAGCAGAAAAACGAGTTTGTCACTATTTTTCAATTCTTCTGGAATGGGGTTTTGGTTTTGTTTTAATGGACCATGTAAAACTCTTTTACTCCCCAAAATAATGGAAATTATTCTCTTTCTGCTTTATTCAATCAAAAAACGCCTTTTTACCTAAGAAATCAATTTATAATGGGAACATAACCTTGAATCAATCATAACAGAATTCCTTCCTCAAAATGCATTTTTTATTTTTAACAAAAACTTTATTCCATGGAATCTTCAGACGGTTTTAAAGAGTTAATTACCCGTTGCATAATGTCATATTAAAAGCTGTAATTATAAATTATACTCTGCGGCTTGAGATTGTTACATAATGTAATCACCATCAATTAAACCAAAATGTAATTTGTTTTAATGCTCTTAACTTAATAATACATAATATTTAAATATTTTTTTTAGGCAAGACGAATATCCACAAATGAAATGGTTGCGATTAAAGTCATCAAATTGGAGCCCGGCGACGATTTTGCCATTATACAGCAGGAAATTTTAATGATGAAAGATTGCAAGCATCATAACATCATCGCTTATTATGGGAGCTATCTCAGAAGGGACAAACTATGGATTTGTATGGAATATTGCGGCGGGGGATCTCTTCAGGATATTTATCATGGTATTTTCTTTATAAATGGAATATATATTAATAAATCTTTAAATTTTAGCAACTGGACCATTGTCTGAGATCCAAATAGCGTACATGTGCAAAGAAACACTTCATGGTTTGTCTTATTTACACACAATGGGTAAAATGCATCGTGATATAAAGGTAATCAATTTTTTCAAACTGGACATATTGACCGGAGAATTTTAGGGGGCGAATATTCTATTGACTGTAAACGGTGATGTGAAGCTCGCTGACTTTGGTGTCTCGGCGCAAATAACGGCGACTATGACTAAAAGGAAATCTTTCATTGGGACTCCATATTGGATGGCACCTGAGGTTTGTGTTTTTCAAACTTTTTTTTGGAAATATTTTGTTTTTTAAGGTTGCTGCGGTGGAAAGGAAAGGTGGATACAATCATCTCTGTGATATTTGGGCAGTTGGTATAACTGCAATTGAGTTGGCTGAGCTTCAACCCCCGATGTTCGATTTACATCCGATGAGGGCTTTATTTTTGATGTCCAAAAGTGGTTTTAAACCTCCCACTTTGAAAGATAAAGAAAAATGGTTCGTATTCCCTCCTTTATAAGCTTGAAACTAAAATATTGATTTTTAGGAGTCCTGTTTTTCACAATTTCGTCAAAACTGCATTAACCAAAAATCCAAAGAAAAGACCTGCTGCTGAAAAACTTTTACAGGTAATTTTTATTTTTTCGAGTTTTATAGACATAAGTTGACCAAATAAATTTTGGAGTACCGTCAATTTTGGTTTTTGTACATAATTTTTGGAGATGTGATAGAAAAATGACTCTTAAATGAAGATTTTGGAGTTTTAGGATACAAAAAATTGACTTTTTTACTTACCTTTTGGGGATATTGACAGGAAATGACTATTAAACAAAATTTTAGAGTTTTTAGACACAATAATCAAATTTTTACTTGAATTTTCGAGTTTCTAGAAGAAAAAAATTGACTCTTAGTGTACTTCTTAAGGATTTCCACACCCAAATTGAACCCAATATACCTACAATGAACTTTTCCAATGGGAAAGCACCACTGACGCAAGGGGAATATTTAAAAAAAAAAATTATTTTGGAGTTTTTTGGCCTCATATTAAAGGTTTTCTTAAATTTTGGAGTGTCTAAACAATAAAAAAAGTTGCCTTTTTATGTAATTTTTGGAGATTTTGGCAGTAAATTGACTTCTAAAGGCTGATTTTGGAGTTTCTAGACACAAAGAATTGACTGTTTACTTAATTTTGGGTGTTTTTGACAGACTTATAACATTCAGATTTTTTTTCCAGCACCCCTTCATGATGGTGGAAAGTGATCGGAGAATAGCATTAGAACTTTTACAGAAGTACAGCAATCCATCGCATAATTTCAACGAGCTAGAACCCGATGATGATGGCGTAAGTTCATTTTAACATAAAAATTTTACATTTTACATTTTGTTTTCCAGACTGTTCCAAATGTCCCGCAAAGAATTGCTTCTCGTCTTACAGGTGAATAAGATTTTCATTTGTATTGAATCAATTAGACTCGTTGAAAAGGATTCAATCTGTTCAATTGTGCCTTCTGACTGTTATAATAGAGCCGACTTGTGACCTTGGAACTGATCATTGAGTTTGTTATTCTTTTTAGGCAACGGAGACATGAGTCCTGGACCAGGTACAACATTTGCTGATATCAATCGAGCATGGGATATCATGGACATCAATCATGTCATGTCAAATAGAGAGGTAAGTGGCTAATTTGAGTCTCATCAAATGTAAAAATTAAATAAAAATTATTTTCAGCATGTTCACCATAACTGTGATGGAGGGACACAATGGGACAAGCCTCTCTTTGAAGAAAGCCGCCGAGATGAGAAGTAAGTTCTTTTCAATTTTACATTAAAAATGTCACTAACTGAACAAAAATCTATGTTGGAAATAACAGGGGGATTATAAAAAGGTGAATTGATTAGCTTGCACTGTAATTTTGGGGTTAAAATATCGAAATAATGGCTATCAGCACTTAGCACAATTTATTCCCGTCCTTTGTGTATAATAAACAATTTGCCTTTGTATCTGTGCAATTGCGGTGAGTAATGTTTTATAACCATGTTTTGCATAGACGTCTGGTATGTGATGTTAGGGATAAAGGAGTTAGAAGTCCCAAGAAAATTCGCGAGTCGCTAACCGGCACCGCCATCTTGAAAATGTCTTTGAGGTACTGCATTCGCAAAAAAAGTGAAATTTTTTGGTCTGAAATCATCTAACCTGCATCGTTGTGATTTTTGAGATGAAACAATTTTTTTCAAATACTTCAAAAAATTGTTGATACGGTGTTTTCTTCAAATTTTTGTTTTTATGTTTTCTAATCGACGCTGGTTTTTTTGTCTGCTATTTTTTTGGATCATTTCCTGTTGTAATATTTTGCATGTTTGGTTTCTCGAGGTACCCAAGCTAACTCATTTTGTAAATCCAAGGCATGCTACTCCCCTGTAGTATTGTGTAATTTATGATAACATGATTAATCTACAATTTTATTTACAATAATCTTTTTTTAGAACAAAATATGAAGTGTTTATTGTTAAAGGAGGATATTTTATTATAAATTTCTTAAAAATACTCTTGCCACATCTAAGAAACCATGAACTTAAACAGGGTTGCCAACTGTCCTGGTTTATTCGGTTTTTGGACTACGTCACTAAATATTAATAAACTCTATTTAAAAACGATGCAAAATAATGATGCATCAATGAAAAAAAGTCTGATATTGAGGAGAAATGCCATAACTTGAACTTTCTAAAAAATTCGGGGCTCTACAGACTTCTCCACAAACACTAAAATACCCCAACCATCCCCCGCCTCCCTCTAGCCTTCTACCACCTTCGTCTACTCCCCTGTAGGCTGTAACCTCCCCACTTCCCTCCACCTTCCACTACTCTCCCACGCCTCACTCCAACCTTCCTCATCAAAAATGGCCAAAAACGACGCCCTAGTGTCAAAATCACTGAAAAATGGCGAAAACGAATATTTTTTCTCCCTAAAACAATAACTGTAAATATCCAGCTTTAACAATATTCTATATTTTAAAAAGTGTTTAATTAAGCATGGTCTAGAAATTATATTTTTGTTTTTTGTTTCGTTTTAAGATTAATAATAAAATTAGCATGAAATACAAAAAGTAAAAATTGTTTACTTTTTTCGATGTTATTCTATCTTTCATTTTATTTAAACCGAATAATTTATTTTAATATTCTTTTTATAAATTTTGTATTTATTATTCTTCTTCTTAGGAGCCTATTGCAGTACATTGATGAAGAGCTCGTCCAAAGGTATTCAATTCAATTTTTTAACTTCCTCTTCCTTCGCAAAAGTTGTCAACGCTTCCCTTGGCAATTTTCGAAGCGTTTTCGGCTTTGTTTTCTTTATTTTTCAATTTTTCTTTATTTTGCTATTTTCATTCTTGCATGATGTAGGTTGTTTAAAAAATATTTTAAAAAATGCAATAAATTAATTATTTTTAATATAAGAGGCATGTTTTTGTGACAGCGAAATGATCCGTTTTGATTTAAAAATAATTAATTTTTTTGTTGTATTCCAACGTTCTAGGAGGTATACCGCAATTGTCATAGATATTGGTGAATCGTTATTTAAAACTTATATTTAAATTTAAAAAAATTTTTATTAATTATATTTTAATAGGGGAAATGAAGGGCTCACTCTCTACAAAACACAGGATAAATATTCACAACAGTAAGTAGTAAAAAAAGAAACAGGAAAAAAATGCTCTTGAAGACGAGGTCAATATTTTGCTGCTTCTGACGCATGTTTTTAAAAAAGTGGTATTTTAAAGAAAAATAGTGCTGGTAGCTATCAATGACTAACTTTTGCACTGTTTTGGCTTTTTTAACAAAAATCGGCTTATTGAGAGCGTCGCTTTAAAATTGACTTTGTCTGCTTTTTATGTTTAGTCGATTTAAAAATAATAATTTTTCTAATTCTCTAGAGCTACTTTACCACTTGGGGAATCCCCTACATCTAGTCATCAATGTGATGTTCACAATCATTATACCAACTTGACAGGTACGTTATAATTTTAAAAATGGCTGTTAAATTCATAGATTTTGGTCGTTTACTTAAAAGATTAATTTTATTGGTCAATGGTAGGTCCAGATGGATCGCCCAGAAGGCATAGTTCAGTAGATGAGATATTAACATTGACTGGTACTCTAACACTCAATGGTTCAAGGCAACGATCCTTTAGTGACAGTACACCGAATGAAAAAGAAGATGAGATGCAGCCGACGAATGGTGTGTTTAAATTGTAGAACTCGCATGTTTAGCTGCCACTGTCACTCTTCTCTTTTCTTTTCTTCTTTTCTGTTTGATGTTTCATTATTTTGTGCTTTTTAGGGTTTCCAGAAAGCGAAGGTCCAGATTTGCTTTCGGATACGCCTCCTGTGCCACCAAGGAGGCGAGAAAAGAAGCGCCATACACCACCGAGACCTGTCAGCAATGGATTACCGCCAACTCCTAAAGTTTTAATGGGCGCATGTCTATCCAAAGTATGTATTTTAACTAAATAAAGGGTATTTGATTATCTTTTAGGCATTCAATGGTTGTCCGTTGAGGATTCATTGCACAGCAAGTTGGATCCACCCTGAGACTCGGGATCAGCACATTTTGATCGGAGCTGAAGAAGGAATTTACGATCTTAATCTTAACGAACTTCATGAAACTGCTATGGATCAACTTTACCCTAGAAGGACGATTTGGCTTTACGTCATCAAAGATGTTCTCATGTCTTTGTCAGGGAAAACGCCACATTTGTACAGACATGATTTGCCGGCTCTTCACAGCAAACAAAGTCATCGCTTTTCCATGCATATGAACCGCATTCCGGAAAGGCTGGTACCTCGAAAGTTTGCTTTGACGACCAGAGTTCCTGATACGAAAGGCTGCACGAAATGTTGCGTCGGGAGAAATCCGTATAATGGATACAAATACCTTTGCGGTGCATTACCAAACGGCGTTTTCCTTATGCAGTGGTACGATCCGTTGAACAAATTCATGCTTTTGAAAAACATCGAATGCAATTTGCCAAATCCGCTGAACGTTTTTGAGATGGTCATTCAACCGGGATGCGAATATCCGGTCGTTTGCGTGAGTGTCAAACAGGGATACCAACAGGACAGACTCAAATTGGACCTTATCAATTTGAACTATGGGGCAAGTTGGTTTCACAGCGACGAACTTGAAGATATCGACGGGACAGGTATTCAATAAACATAAACAAACCAATTTTAACTTTCAATTTTAGCCACAGTCATTCCAAAAAGAGAAAATTTGCAAGTCGTAAAAGTGCAACAAATAGAAGAAGATTCTATTCTAGTCTGTTATTCAAGTAAGTCAGCTCTCTTAAATTTAAAATTAAATTAAATTTCTTTTTAGATGTAGTAAAGATGGTTGGGTTGGATGGAAAAATTCGTTCAAATAGAAAGCAACTTTCGGAACTCAAATTTGATTTTCAAATTCAGTCAATTTGTAAGTTGAAACTATTTTGAAAATTTTAAATAATTTATTTTGAAACAGTTTGCTTAGCTGATAGCGTCCTAGCATTTCATAAACATGGCGTACAAGGGAAGAGCTTCAAAAATGGCGAGGTGACACAGGAAATTGGCGACAAAAGTAGGCTCTATAGATTGCTCGGATCTGACAAGTAAGTTTTCAACTTTCTTAAAAAGTAAAGGGAAGGTGTTCAGAGAGGATGGAGTGGTTGGGGGAGGGTAGAGGAGGTGATGAGCGTGTGGGGGAGGGTAGGGGAGTCGATGAGAGAGTGGGGGGAGGTGTTGGAAGGTTGGTGGTTGGGTGGGGGAGTGTTAAGGTTACTGTAGGGTTGTGGATGATGGGTAATGTGGCTTGAGGGTGCTTCATAGTAAAGGTCTGTAGGGCCAGTGTCCACCCAACCAGGGCCCCCAACCCACATAGGCCCTTATTTTCCCCCTCCAATTGCCTCCTCAAAATCTTCCTCAAATCTTACCTTCGACATCCTGATTCCTAGTCCAGTCAATCTAAGACCTAAAAGGGCAAATAAAAAAAGGTATTTTGTTTATCTACAGAAATGTGTAGGGGTAGGTACCATGATTAACCACAAAAAAGTCCCATACCGAAACCCTTGCGGTGATTTTTTTCTTTTTTTTCTGCAATATCTCGAGAACCGTTAGTCCTAGGCGAAATAATTTTTAGTACAAAATTAAAGATAATTGAGTTGGCTCTAATTTTGAGCTAATATGATTTTTTCGTAGGACCAAACGTTCCTGAGCTACGAGGTTGCAAAAAAACCAGGGTTTTCTATTTTGACCTCTAAAATACAGAAGACGTCATCTAATCAAAAAAGTGTACTTAATAAAAGTTGTAGAGAATTTAATTACCTTTAAAAAACAACTCTCAAAAAGCAATTAACGCTCAATAGGCAGGGGTGGGGGTAAAAAACAAAAAACTTTTTACTCCAGACTTTTTTAAGTCCTTCTGAAACAAAAACTTCTACTTATGGGCCCTCATTTTTCATCTTCAAAATATCTAGTTATTTATTCGAAATTTCAGGGTCGTCATGTTGGAATCGCACAGCGTCAAAAATGTGGACGAACTTGCCGACCTCCATATCCTGGCCGGCCACGAAGAAAGTTATTAAAATCCGAAAATTTGAAATCACACAAGTTATAAGCTCAACAGAAAAAATATATATATTTTATCATCACTATATGGTTGTTATTTTACTTGTATATATTTCAAAATTTAACATTACCTCAAAAATAATTTATGAGATTTAAAAATATATTTTACTCTGATTTTAACGTAGAAATAGATGTTCACTACGATTTAGGCTATTTTAACGTCGACAACCTGTTGTTATGTATTTATTGTGATATTAGAGGGTTAAAAGAAGACTGGACAGAGATTGTTCGATATGTTGATCTAAAATATATATTTGAATGAAATATTTCACTTAAAAATTATTCTTAGAGTAAATATAGTCATCTTCAGAAACGAACTTATCTAACAAGTCTATTACTCTATTTTGAATTATAAATTATATAGTAGACTGTCATTACAATTTTATGAGATTTATTGTGGAATGTGAAAATTATTGTTAATTAAAAAGTCAATGTAACTCCATTGTTTTAGTGTCTTCCTTTTAACAGTTGCTAGCGATTTTATTTATTGTTCGATTGTGACTTTTCTACAATGTTTTGTATTTATAATAATTTATTGGATAAACCAAATTTTGGTTTTGTTTCTTTTCAAGTATTTAAAACATCAAAATGTAAATATTTTTTGTTAAATAGATTTTTTTTTTCTTTGTAAAATTATTACCGGCTAATTTTTTTGACATTTTTTTTCCTGAGTATTTCTGCTGTTTTGGAGCTGATGATATTCCAGGCACGTTCGACGTCCGATTTTTTGGTAAATTGGCTGCAGATTACGTAACGTAATGTGAAGTTTTCTTTAAATTGTGTTGCGACTAAATAGAGCTCCTTTGATGCTGTTAAAATTTCAAGTAAATCTTTGTTGATCTGATTGTCGCCCTTTATTCTGAACCCGACAAGCCCCAAAGTGGCCGGAATCACGATTTCGAACCTTTCATCTTTTAGGACCAGCGACTCAAAAAACTTTGCTAGCTCGCAGTGGTTCCTTATATGATTCTGAAGTCCTTCTTTCCCATAAATCCTCATCGTAATCCACAACTTCAGTGCCCTGAACCTCCTTCCCAAAGGAATTTGCCAATGCTAAAATTTAAATTATTTTTTGCTTTTGTCTCTATTCAAATACCCTGTATTCAGGAACTTGTTGGTTTTCATAAAGTTCGTCATTTTTTATGTAAATTCTATCAACATTGAAAGCGTTTACTAAATCCTTGGCGTCCTTTACCCTAAATAATTAAATTAAATCATGTTTAAGGGAATAATTTATACGTACCACATGGCAGATAGATCAAAGTTAACGAGAAGCCATTTATGAGCATTAAAATTAAAGCTGTCTGCATATTTTACGCCTTCCATTATATACCTGTGTTCAGGACAAATAGCTGCTGCTCCTAAAAATGAATTCAGACAAATTTCATGAACGTTTAAGGGGGATCCGACATCAAAAATCTACCAAGTGTGCGTGAAAGAGGGAAGATGCCCAAAAATAGTTTCCTCATTTTGGGCACTAAAAATGGTCGGAAATTTTTTTTGAAAAGCGCGTTCTCATTCTTTCGGAAAACTACGTGCTGTTTAGAGAGCAGTTTTTCTGAAAAAGTTTTCCTCGGAAAAATAGAAAATGCAATTTTCCACCAAAACTTTATTTTTGAAAAAACAGGTAGTCATCTAGTAGGTTTTGACGAGCTGATTCCAAATATGCTAATATTATGACGATCGGATGAATAGATTCGTCGGTACGAGATTTTTAAGGATTAGATGCTGCGGGGAAGGGGAGTTAAATTGTGGGGAAGCAAAGATGACTCATCACTCTTTTTCCTTCAAGGTCGTCGAACTTTACGAACGGCTTAATTTTTTTTTCTTTCTCTCTCTCTTGTGAGATTGTTAGGTAGATTAATGGATTCTTAGGTAATTTTATAAGCTTTCTTTTTTTACTAAGCGGCCAAATCGCTGAAACCTATAGTTTTTGGGATATAATCAAAAAACCTCAAAAAATGCCTAAATTTAGACTTTTGGCAAACTTCAGATTCCTAATCAGCGACCCAAAAAACATAAAATAAGATGGAGATTACAAATTTTGCTTGGACCTAGCCATTTGCCATTTTTAGGCACTGAAATTTCGGCGTTTTGCTTGGAGGGGCGGAACGCTACCGCGTTCATAGATTTCAGAAAATTGTATAAAAACAAAACTAAAGATTATTAAATTTGCTACAAATTTGATCTACTAAGATTTTTTGTAGGACCAAACATTTCTGATCTACGAGGCAAAAGCTGGATTTTCGATTTTTTTAAATTTAAATTACAGAAAAATAACATTGTAGAAAATAAAGCAGGCAAATGGTTCCTTGAAATAAAAACAGGTTTGAAGGGCCCTGACCTTGGCAAAGGGAAAATGTTTATTTATCTTTTCTTCCTCCCTCATTTAACTCCCCGGAACCCCGCAGCATCTAAGCCTTAAAAATCTCGTACCAACGAATCTATCCATCCAATCGTCTTAATATTAGCATATTTGGAATCAGCTCGTCAAAACCTACAAGAAGACTACCTGTTTTTTCAAAAATAAAGTGTTGGTGGAAAATTGCATTTTCTATTTTTCCGAGGAAAAATTTTTCAGAAAAACTGCTCTCTAAACAGCACGTAGTTTTTCGAAAGAATGAGAACGCACTTTTCAAAAAAAAATTCCGACCATTTTTAGTGCCCAAAACGAGGAAACAAATTTTGGGGGTGATAGTGCTGCGATCTCTTGAATGAGCAACAAACAATTCTGATGGGAGAATCCCCCTTAAATACGACCACAGAGTCGATTTTTATACCTTAAGAAAGCTCTTTAAAATAGCTTTCCAACGGTATAAATATTGAGGAAATCGGACAAAAATTGTGGAAGTTATGGAAGTTTAAAGGTTGAGTCATGAAAGCTAATCTTACCAGCATATGCAGCATCAACATGAAGCCAAACGTTCTCGTTATTGCATATGGGGCCTATTTCATCAAGAGGGTCAAAGGCACATGTTCCTGTTGTTCCGAGTGTTGCCACAACCTTGAAAGTTAATTCGTTTACAAAAGCATTTTTGAACTTTATTTCATCCCTTTTCCTTGACCATCCACCCCTTCCTATAGAAAGCTATTTACTCACACAATATGGAATTAAACCGGATTCCCTGTCTTTTTTAATCGCTTTCAACAAAGTTTCAGCTCTCAATTTTCCATTTCTGTCAGTTTTCAGCAATTTTAGTTTTGTAGATGACAGTTTTCCTGATTTTTCCACAGAAGAATTCGACTCGTCTGAAAATTTTAAATGAAATTTTTTGTCCGAATGTAAATTTTACCTGAGCTATAAGCGACTAGTTTTGATTGTAGAAGCAACTCGTCAATGCCAGGATTTTCAAGTTTTAAGCGATTTATCATTTTATCTTTGGACACAAGTAGAGCGACTAATGTCGACTCGCTTGCTGAACCCTAAAATATTTTCTATTAAAAAAAAATTAAGGAAATTATTTAAAATCGTGCTTTACTTGTATTACACCTCCTCCTGGTCCTTCTGAAGAATTGAGAAACTCTTGGGGCAAGCCGATAAGTTTTCCTAGCCAGTTTAAAGAAATAACTTCTAATTCTGTGCATGGTGGGCATGACATCTAAAAAAAATTGAGTAAAATTGTATATTCGTTTTGTTCAAAATTACCCAACTGAAGCCAATGGTACCAAAAGCTGCGCTTAGCATTTCACCGATGATACTCGGAAATGAGCTTCCAGTTGGAAAATAGGCGTTGAACATGGGCGACTGCCAATGGGTCAGCTAGAGAATAAAATTGTTAAAATGTCTAAAAACAAACAAGTATTTACCCCTGGCATGATTATGTTCTGGATGTCGGATAAGACTTCTTTCCATTCTTGCCCTTGTTGAGGAGCTTCATTCGGTAAAAGGTTTTGCAAATAACCCTTTTCTACGTCAGGAAGAACTGGCCTGGAAAATAAAAATTTGTTTTTTGAACGAAAACGGCGAAACATATAGGCTAAACTGGCAACAAGTTTAAGTCTTGCGGGTTTAGCCTAAACAATGAGCTCAGGACAGCGAAGTAGGTGCACTTACTAAAGGCACGGATTTTTCTATTGAACGTGTTCAATGGGTTTTAATAAATTCTCAAAAAGTTTCCTTAAGTTTTTGAACTTTTAGATTAGTTTCTGATGGTTTTTAAAGAATTTTGTGGAATGGTTTTTGGTTTTTGTTTTCTTTTGATAAAGTATTGTGATGGGTTTTAACTTTTTATTTTAGTGGTTTTATATGGGTTTCCAGTAATTCTTCTGGTGTTTTGAAAGGTTTTTTGTTGGCTATTGTTTAGTTTTTGACAAATTTTGAAGGTTTTTGATTTATTTTCAATGGGTTTCCAGTGATTTTTCAAATGTTTTGAACGTTTTTGTTGGCTTTGGATTAGATTTTTTATGATTGTGATATTCCAATAATATTCCTTGTGTCATGACTGATTTTGTTGTCTCTTGATAGTTGATTAGTTTTAATATGTTTATTTGGAGCGGTTTTTTTATTGGTTTCCAGTAGTTTTTTAAATTTTTGAAAGGTTTTTGTTGGCTATTGGTTAGTTTCTGGTGGTTTTTCAGTAATTTTCTGGTGTTATGACCTGTTTTTTTGTTTTTAGATCAGTTTTAATGGGTTTTTAGTGGATTTTGATTGGTTTTTAATTGGTTTCCGGAGGTTTTTAATGGCTAATAGGTTTTGAATTTTTATTTGTCGTGGAATGGTTTTTGGTTTTTTGTTTTCTTTTGATTAATTTGTGTTGTGATGGGTTTTGACTTTTTGTTTTAGTGGTTTTATATGGGTTTCCAGTAATTCTTCTGGTGTTTTGAAAGGTTTTTTGTTGGCTATTGTTTAGTTTTTGACAAATTTTGAAGGTTTTAGATTTATTTTCAATAGGTTTCCAGTGATTTTTCAAATGTTTTGAACGTTTTTTGTTGGCTTTGGATTAGATTTTTTTTTTATGATTGTGATGGTTTTCCAGTAATATTCCTTGTATTGTGGCCGGTTTTGTTGTCTCTTGAGAATATTTTTTAATGGATTTTTAGTGGTTTTAATAGGTTTCCGGTGGTTTTCAATTGGCTTGGTTCCAACGAGCTTTGTTGGCTTTTTGTATTGATGGTTTTGATGATTTTCCAGCAATCCTTCTATTGTTTTGATCTGTTTTTGTTATCTTTTAATTAGTTTGAGATGGATTTTGAAGGGTTTTGGCGGGTTTTGAGTGGTTTTTGATGGATTTTAGTGGTTTTTGATAGATTTTAGTAGTTTTTAAGTGTTTTGACCGGTTTTTGTTAGCTTAAGATTAATTTCTGAAGGTTTTGATGGTTTTTCTGAAATTTCCTCATGCTGTGACCGGTTTTATTGACATTAGATTAGTTTTAATGGGTTTCGAGTGGTTTTTAATATGCTTTCTTTGGTTTTCAAGGGTTTTTAATGATATTTGTTGGCTTAAGATTAGTTCTGATGGTTTTGATGATTTCCCAGTTTTATTTCTTGAGTTTTGAAATGTTTTTGTTGTCTTTTGAGATAAATTTTGAAGGATTTTTGCTTTTCCTCTGAGGTGATTTCCTCATTGAAAAGATATATTCTGTTATTTCCAATTTTATGGCCCAAAAGCTCCACCAAGTTTGATTGAATTGATTCGAATTTGAAGAAAAAAATGGCTCACCTCTCTCTTATATTTTCAATATAATCTGCGATGAGGTCCACCGTAGCTTTTCCGAACTCGCGAAATTCTTCAGAATCCATTTTCTCAAAGATCGATCTTTGTATTGCCCATAAGAAACTCGTTTATCGAATGATGCGTATCAGGATCGAAAGATGCTACTTATATACGCGGATCCGCTAATTTATGGCATAAACACCGTTAAGGTCGAATCACTTCTTTTATTTTTAATTAACTTCCAATAATTAACTTTGAGCTCTCAAAGAAGACTCGAACAATAGTGACCCTTTGTGGTCATTTTTAGCATTGTGCATTGTGCGACGGACCCCTAATCGAACTAATCAAGAGGCCTTCGACGAAAAAGGCCTAAAAAAAAATTATATTAAATGAGAAAAAAGTTTTTTATTTTATTACATAAACAGTTATGAAATAAGATGCAATTAGGAAAATAATTGACTTCTTCCTTTTTTAAATTATGAATTTAAGAAAATTATTGAAATTTAAACAATATTTTAACACTGTACCTAAAGTTTTTTCAGAGAATTGAGTTGAAAAATGTTTTACTTACTAAAATTTTTGGAGAAAAAAAATTTTAAGAGTTGAATGTTTAGGTTCGAAAATTGTGATTGAAGGATCAGCCAGAAACACTTTAAGTTGTTCTCACTGTAAGGTAAATGTTTGAGAGTTTCAATTAATTACAGAAAGTGACTAAATGCTAAGTTGCCTGTTTACCGACGTATGCCGAATAGGCAGGTGAAGGGCGATGTATTTCCGAATGGCTTAATGTGATCAAGTGGGAGAAATTTGTTGAATTGTCCCTTTCTAAAGTCAAAGACCTTTGGAAAAGCTTTCGAGTTTTCAATCCAATTTATCTTAACAAAACTACTGGTTTTCCGCCTTAAAACTCAATCTACAACTAAAAATGGCTATTTTTATTCCGTTCAAAAATAATGAAAAATGGAATAAAAGCACCTTTATTCCCAAAACTCATCTAAAAACCAAGGTTTTGGCTATAAACTGAAAATTGAGCAAAACTCACAACATTATCCACTTACAAGATTAGCCTGATAAACTTGGTGTTTCATGAAAAATTAAAAAGTCGGTGTAAAAATTTGTTTCTCCTCAAACCATTATAAATAATAAATTGATTTAAAACATAATTGTATCGAAAATACTTGAGCTTCGAGTATAGGTATTAAGGGTTTGATGTTTGTGGAATAACGTAGGCGTTGTATTTTATGAACCTCTTCGACGAACTTTGCCCTTATCAAAGGAAAATTGTTTAAAATGTTTGTCTAACATAATAAATTTAAAAGGAAAAATAATTCTTTTTCTTTTAAGTCAAAGGAGAAGAGAGATATTTCGGTAATTAATGGAAGGGTTGATGGTTTCGGATGGGATAAGTTGAGGGAAAACGTTGAGAAGGGAGTGGCACAACTCAAGCCCTCGTCTGACGGCCTCAGGGAAACGTCTCTGATTAAGCTATTTCCCGACCGAAACAAGTTTCTGATAAACAGGTGTCAGCAGCGTAGATCTTTCCCGGCGGTTAACATCCAATCATGAGTCATTAAAATACTCCACCAAACTTCTTTTCAACTTTTCAAAACTTTTTTATTAACATCCATTCAAGGGATAAACACGATGAAGATGTTTTACCAATTTCGCGAATCTTTTTTTCTTCCTCCAAAACTTTTGGGGCGGATCGGGCCGCCGGGCTACCGAGCGATCGCTTTCAACTTTTTGGCTTTACAAATGTTGACTTTGAGGTTTTTGACGAAAATTTGGCTCTTAAACCTTTCATTTTGAGGTTTTTGGACGAAAATTAGGCTTTACTAATGTTGATTTTGAGGTTTTTGAAGAAAAATTGGCTCTTAAAATGTCAATTTTAAGATTTTTGAAGAAAATTTGGCTCTTAAAACCTTGATTTTGAGATTTTCGACGAAAAAAGGCTTTTAAAACTTTTATTTTGAGGTTTATGGACGAAAATTGGGCTCTTGAAACTTTGATTAAGAGGTTTCTGACGAAAAATGTCTCTTAAAACATTGATTTTGAGGTTTTTAGACGAAAATTAAGCTTTACAAATGTTGATTTTGAGGTTTTTGAAAATCCCTCTTAAAAATGTCAATTTTTTTTTTTTTTTACGAAAAAAGGCTCTTAAAACTTTGATTTTGAGGGTTTTTAAATAAAAATTGGCTTTTTAAATGTTGATTTTGAGGCTTTTGGACGAATATTAGGCTTCATAAATGTTGATTTCGAGGTTTTTTGACGAAAATTAGGCTTCATAAATGTTGATTTCGAGGGTTTTTCACGAAAATTAGGCTTTACAAATGTTGATTTTTAGGTTTTTCACGAAAATTAGGCTTTACAAATGTTGATTTTTAGGTTTTTCACGAAAATCTTCTTTACGAATGTTGATTTTGAGGTTTTTGACGAAAATTAGGCTTTACAAATGTTGATGTTAAGGTTTTTGATGAAAAATAGCGTTAAAATATGTTCAGAAAGAGAAGAAAAACTAAACTTTTGGGGGACATTTGGGGGAAAAAAAGGCCGGTCTAGGGGACGCACCCGGTGGGCCGAAAACAGCCGATCCGCCCTTTTGGACCAAAAACAATTGAAAACTATTTTAACGTCTAGTACAATTTTGCACTCTAGAATAAATAAGAAACTTGTTAAATAGTGAATAGTATTCTGCCAAATTTTAATTAAAAGTATGTGTTCTTAGAAATGAAATGTACCTGTATGATAGAAAATAATTCATGGGAATTATTTTTAAGCTTTATTTTCAGAAAGAGTTGGCACCCTGTATTAATTATTTTAATTAGTGAAAATGAATAGTACTTGTCTGGAATCGCCCGAAAGAACTTCCTCAAAAATTCTCCTTTTTGATTCTATTTTTTTCGCTATCAAACGCTATCAAGTAGGATTTTGCACAAAAGTTAGTTGGGGCTTTCGCCCACTGGCAACCAGGGTCGGATAGGCCCGATAGGGAAATTCCGAATCCCGAAATTCAGACAAGATAGTGCAGGGCCGGTAATACCCATTTTGACACTTTTTGGACACTAGGTGCCCTTTTTACCTCGATTTTAGGACATAAGGGGGGCTCTTTTGACTAGAATTTGTTCCTCTAGGACACTTAAGGAGCTTGATTTTTGAACCTTTTTGGACACTAGGGGCCCATTTTACCTCGATTTTTGTATATTATGGGCTCTTTTGACTAGATTTTGTACCTATTAAGACAAAAAGGGACATTCTTAGTTTGGTTTTTGGCCTTTTTTGGACACGGGAGGCTCTTTTTTAACCATTTTAAGAGATTTTCAAGGTGAGGGGGAGGAGGTATTATGAGATTTACCTATCCGACCCTGCTTGCAACTTTAATCACCGGCGACTAAACAGTTTACTCCACAACGGGCACAGATGACTTGATATTTGCCTGCAGACTGGCTGCAAAAACGCCAAAAAACGGTGAAAACACGTTTAATATATCTAAAAAACGGTCAAAGCACCCTCCAAAACTGTATAGCTTGGTCAAAAACTGTCTAAACCTGTCAAAACACGTTAAAAAATATCTTAAACGGTCAAAAACTGCTTAAGACGGTCAAAACTTTCAAAGTTTTGGTCCATCTACTATCAGCTCTTCGTGGTTTCCCTATTGCTCTCCATGTTTCCGTGGAAATTGGATTTTGTGGGTTTGAAAGGGAGTTGTTGTTTTTTTACGAAAATTGGGCTCTTAAGTTAAATTTGGAGGGTTTAAAATGACTACTTTGGGATGTTTTTAAACGCAAATTGTCTTTTTTGGCCATAAAGAGGTGTTTAGGATAGAAAATTGGATTTTTCTTGTGTCTAACAATCTCAAAATATTAGAATTCTACACTGATTTGACTTCAAAATATGTTCTGAGTAATAATGGAACAGAGTATAGCTGTATAGAAGGGAT
Source organism: Orius laevigatus (assembly GCA_018703685.1). Lineage (NCBI taxonomy): Eukaryota > Metazoa > Arthropoda > Insecta > Hemiptera > Anthocoridae > Orius > Orius laevigatus. The sequence continues at coordinate 23,862 of JAGWEN010000114.1, forward strand.
TATTTCCCAAGTAACGAGGTATGAGGTTGGGCTTCCACGAATTTTCGGGTGATCGATGTCGTCGTGAAGCAATGTTTGATGTTTAGATTGAAAGCTCATTCATTGAACTAAGAGGATATCGTTTGATATAAACAACACGAGGGCTGAACTGGTTTGCTAAATCGGAGAATTTGCGGTCAAGATTTGCGGGGGTGGAATGATGTGAAGGCGGAAAGGGAGGCGGTGAAAAGGACGAGGGGGCGTAGGGGGGGAGGGAGAATGGTGGGGGCGGCGCTCGGATGCTGCGGGAGTAGACTCAGTGAGAATATGGCCGTGGACCAGAAATGTTGCCAGGACGGTTTTTAGTCCTTTTCGGGCTTTTGTGCCTCTCAGGGGCGAACTCCACGAACACGGTGAACGGAACGGAATGTGACTTCGAGAAGCCTTGCATTTGGAAACCGGAGCCCGGATTTAAGGTCGTCACCGGGCAAGAAGTCAACAACAGTTGGGTTCCTGGGGACGGACAGTTGGGCGGACCCTTCACCGACGCAGACAACAACACCCATGGTAAGAAAAAAAATTTTTTATTTATCATTTCATCCAAAATTTTGATTTTTTCAAAATTTAAAATTCATACAATCATGACACCCTCTCATGCTTCCCTCAAAGCCCCCGGAACCAGCTACGATTGTGGAAGGTTAGTCTCACCCCATCTCTCCCTCACCCCCTCCATCAGATCGATAACTACTCCGGGGACTCCAGCCTCTTTGGTCCAGACCCCCTCATCCTCTTCCTCACCCCATATGCTCCACACTCTAATTTGTTAATCCTTAATTCATGCAATTACTGCCTTTCCTTTTTCACATCAACATTCAAACGAGTCTTCCAATCTCACGAATCGGCAATAAGTTTTGAGATCGATTTTCAAAAATCAGGAACCTTCTTTATTTCTAAATTGGTTGTTTATTTACAAGACGACTAGAAAACGTACATTTTCATCAACTATGCGCTTCTTTTCTATAATTGCTTACAAACAATCCCGACCCATTTTACTTGTATACAACGGCTCACTTAATTTTCATCCAAATATTGCTTTTTTCTTCTTTTTAATTTTTTTTTCAACCTATTTATGAAGGGTTCTTTAAGATCGTTATTGAGACTGACTTTAATGCCAGACTGTCAGACTTGTCAGAAACTTTCAAAGAGATGTCTTTCGGATTTTCAAGACTGCAATTAGTTTTTATTCTCTTTTTAATTCTAAATTTACCCTTCAATTGAATAAGAAAAAAAAACACTTCATAAAACACGAAAATTCAAAAAAAGGAGAAAAAAAAGTTGTTGTCACTGGATGCCATTTTAATTTTAAGGCATACCTAATTGATTTTTTAAGGGGAAAAGTCTGACAAAATGCGAGGGGGCTCAAGAAAAACGTCATAGGTCAAGATTAAAGTCACGTAAATAAATCGTAACTAAAAATATCTCCAGGTCGAAAAATAAGCCAAGTCCGTCTTCTTGTGAATTTCCTGTTGTTTTTTTAAGGAAGTGACTGAAGTTTTTTTGTTTCTCTTATTTATAATAAGTTCGTCAATCTTTTATAAGGTTTCCATTGATTAAACTTTGCCTTTGGTCCTTCCAAGACAGATTTTCATCAAAAACTGAAAATAGTAATGAAACAGAAAAAATTTCACCAAAAAAGTATTTGCTGTTGAACTTAAAATTAATTCGATTTTTATATTTCCCAGTTACATTCCTCTTATTCTGGATTTTTCGAAATACATAGCTTCTTATGTGGTTGCTGTTCGATTTAGTATTTTTTTAAATTAAGTTAAATGACATACTAAACCGAGTAAAATCCCCGTTTGCTAGGGTTTTCTATCTCAATCTGCCTTGAAGTTACGATTTTGTCACTAAAAACACGTTTTTTCACATAAAACCGTCAATATCTCAAATTCTCTTAATAATTTCAAATTTCCGGTATCAGATTTAGAATCAGCGTTAAAGTTTACATTAGAAATGATACTTTTTAACCATTTATGATAACCAAAAAGCCCTTTTTTATGGCCGTAAACAACAAAAATTGTTTTTTTTACGAAACACTGTTTATTTCGGCAAAACTACAATTCAAACTCTGGGGATTTACAACTTTCTGTAAAAACTTCTTCATTTAAAGACCTTTTTAACCTCGAAAGAAAAATTGCCTAGCTTTAGCCTGAAATGTGCACCTATTTTCTATTGTTTGGGCTTTGTGGTTATCTTGAATGGTTAAAAACTATCATTTCTAATGTAAAATTTAAAAACCTGGCATCGGAAATTTAAAATTATTATGGGATTTGAAATATTGGCGGTGTTATGTGAAAAAACGTGTTTTTATAAATCATAACTCCCAAGACAGATTGAGATAATAAACCCTAGCAAGTGGGAATTTACTCACAAGGGGCCAAAAAAGGCACTCGGGCCAAAAATTTTTTTGGTGATTCCAAATTAAAAAAAATACGGAAATCCGCTAATAGTCCGAGCGTTTTTTCCAATGGGCACCTTGAAGTCAAAATACGAAGTATTCAAAATCGACAAACAGGCTATTGATTTCTATGTCAAATTGCACGAGGAATCCGATGGCATCAATTAAAAAAGTCTAGGATGAATATTTTTCGAGTTATCGCTAAAAAACCGCTTTTGGGACTAAGTAAACTACCCCAGGAAAAATTTTCTCCTCAAAAACAACATTATATTCGTACTCAGCACCCCAAAAAACTTTAATTTTTTTTCCCTTAGTGATTCCTTGATAAAATTTTCGATTTTTGAATTTTTGATTTTGAAAAATTCGTATTTTGACTTCAAGAGGGTGCCACGCCCCCCCCCTGGGGCCCATTGGAAGAAACGCTCGGACGGTCAACTATTTTTGATGTAGAATCTCCAAAAAAATGTTTTGCCTGGTCGGCTCCCCACTCACCGTGACCTCTCCTTGTTAGTTTACCATGCCATTTAACAAAATTTTTTGACATACTAAATTGAAGCACCCTGTATAAAAATGTCGTGCTTCTAAAGTGAATGAAATCCCACAAGGCCCACACTATAAAATTTAAACAAAATTGTTCAATCAAAAAGTCCATCTGTTATTCTGAAACGTATCTATATAGAGATTTGAAAATAGGTTTGGCTTCCCAGATCAAAGTAAAACCGTCAGTCAATTCGAAAGGTTTTATTTATGCTTAAAGGAAAAGTTAAAAATAATTTTGTGTCTCGATGTCCTAAAAAATATGAATTTTCCATACTTTTGACAAAAATAAATGTTGAATTTAAACCCTAGTTTGGTGCCAGGGAGTCTGATGCCAAAATTAAAAAGAAATGAGACAAGGATCTTAACTGAAATAGTCTAGAGACAAAAAGTGTCGTCCTCCAGATAGGTGACGTAACGTACGTCAGACAGTGCGCCGTCATCGTACTACGAAGAGCCACTTCCTAAATATAAAGTCGCGCCTCGCGATTCATAAAACTCGGCCTCTGGTCTTTGTCCAAAAGGGACGACGACAATTGGTCGATCGTAACCATTTTAGAAATAGAAATTGGACAAACCTCAAATAACAACAACAAAAAATCCCAGAAGACTCAATTTTTTTACTCACCAAGATACTATCGTTTTGGCTGATATGGAGGAAAAACCCCTTTACCCGAAAACGAGGAAACTTTTGAATTCGGAACTTAGCTGCAGAAAATTACGCAACAATTAGTATTCGGCAGGCCACGTGCCGAAACTGCGCCTTATCACCTAGTTGTGTAATTTACCATCACTTTCGTTACCCCTAAATCGTTATATTTCGTCATGCATAGTCTTTTTTTTATCGTATTGGAACATACTATACACTCCATCCATATTCATATTCCAAACTCGTGGTATTCTCAATATCCCTACTCAGGGTATATAGGCAATAAGTAGTACCTTAAGTGATGTACGATGTGGTCAAATGTTTCAATATTTTGTTTAGACGTTTGACCACGCCACGTCTCCCCTATGGCTTAGGGTAGGCTTGTCTCATTCCATTCCAGGGTCGGATAGGCCCACCGGGAGATCGGGAAATTCCCGAAGGGCCGCTCCTAAGGGATGCTGCAGGGCCCTGATTTTGGTCCTTTTTGGACACTAAGGAGCCCTTTTCAGCTAGGTTTTTTTAAATCTTTTTTAGACACTAGGGGCCTTTTAGCTTAAATTTTGATCTTTTTTGGACACTTGGGGCACTTTTAGCTTGAATTTTGATCCTTTTTTGACACTAGGGGCCTTTTAGCTTAAATTTTGATCTTTTTTGGACACTTGGGGCACTTTTAGCTTGAATTTTGATCCTTTTTCACACTAGGGAGTAGGGACCCCTATTAGGTATCTTGATTTTTTAAAATCTTTTTTGGACACTAGGTGGCAGGTGCCCTTTTTAGCCAGGTTTTTTATCTTTTTGCCCTTTTAACTAGATTATCTATGTATCTTTGTGACGAAAAGGGAACTTTTTAGCTTGATTTATAAACCTTTTTAGACACTAGGGGCTGATCCTTTGATTTTTTTATAATTTTTGGACACTAGGGGCCATTTATACCTCGATTTTTGGGCATTAGGGAGCTAGATTTTTTCCTTTATGACAAAAAAGGCTCTTTTTAGCTTGAATTTTTGTGACCCTTTATAACTAGATTTCATTCTTTTGCAACAAAATGGCCACTTATAGCTTGATTTTTAAGCATTTAAAGACTTTTTCATTTTCAAAAGGATGGAGGATGATTTTAGGATGGGTAAATTTTACCTATCCGACCCTGATTCATTCTAATCCATTTCATACATCGAGCTGATCCAAATCTACTCTAAATCGCTCTTAGCCATTCTCACAGTATTTGTAGATTTGTCAGTTTTTCACAGATGCCTCTAGCCCAAAGCCTCCTTGACAACCTAAATACTTTCCTCTGCTAATTCGCAAAAAGTGTATTAAGAAGTCCTGATTTTAAGGCTTTAGTAGCCAAAAACTACATAAATCGTCGATGCAAAAAATAGGATTTTATGATGTAGCGAATAAAGAATAAACTGAGGATGAGTAAAATAAAAACATTTTGGTTTATGATCTTCGATAGTGGAGAGGAGGGGTCGACATGCGCGCTAAGTTTTATTGTTTTTTCCTCGTTGATCGTATCTAAGCCTCAACAATCTTCACCTCCACTCAAAAACTCTTATAAGCCCTTGAAGAAGTTGTTCTCAAAAGGGCGCAACAAGTTTTTTAAAGCACTTTTCAAGTAGGAATGTCAATTAAAATATTTTTTTGTTGCTAGCAACAGGGTATTGAACCAAAAATTAAATATTTGGATCGATTCTTGCTAAAAGAATATCTAGAGCTGTTTTGGCTTACTCAAAAGTTTTACATTTCGAAGAAGTTAATTATGGGTAGTGCTCTCCGAGAAAGAAGGATTAAGGTCTTGTTTAAAATTAAAACTCCATTACTTGAACGAAAAATAATTCTAAGATGATTAGAACTAAGTAATTACTCGTAGTTTTAAAAATAACATCGTACTCGAGTTCGAAAGGTGGGAAAATACTGTTGTCGTTTATAAGCGGTGAATCTGGTCAGCTGGCGTTAGCGTGACAACCTCTAATACGATTAAAGTCGCCAATTGTCCAATCACGCTAAGAATGTAGGCCCTTTATTCGACTTCATCAAGCCCTATTTCGGACACTTCCCACGAAAACAACACTCTCACAAACAAACATAAAAATTGTCAAAGATCATATAGCAAATTATTATAATAAAGCAAATCAAAACCGAAACCTAAACTTCCACGTGGGCTGTCTATCCGAAGGTAGACACCTGTAGCAGAGTAGACAGTGGCAGCTTTTGTCAAGAAATTTCTTCAGATCTCTTTATAGATACTCAATTCGAAAAGTAAATTATGTTAATTCAGGTACTTATGAACCGTCCTGAAATGTCCAGGTTCTCTAACATTCACTTCAAAGGACAGTTATGCTTAATTTCAAGTCGATTGGCTAACTGGAAGTTGAGGAAACGAAAATTCTCTTTATAGTAGAGAGTTCGATCATCTTCAATTGTTGCCCGTGAATACCTTCTCGAACCCCAAAGCCTAAGTATAATCCCCCCCCCTTTTAATGTCCGGGACTCTAATCCTTCAAAGCCATAGGCCCAGACATGGTCAAACGTCTTACACGAATAATGAAGCTTTTAACTGAATTTTACCTCACGAAAGGTACTACTCGTTGCCTAAACTGGAGTGGTTGACTATACTTATGTGGCAGTTTTTGAATTTTTATTTATTTTTTCATTAGATCTTGGATACAGACAGAAAATTGACTTCTTTCAAAAGCAGTTTTTTGCGAAAAATATTTACTATAATCGATTTAAGATTTTAGGAGGATTTTTTTAAAAGTACCTTTTTGGAATTTTGAGACAAAAAATTGGATCTTTTATGTGGATTTTGGCGTAGATTTTTGGGGTATAAGCCGAAAACTTGCTTAAATCATAGGAATTGTAGGAATGAAACAAGTTTGTCGCGAGAAGAAAGAAATAGCTGCGGATAACCATTGATCGCTTCTCAAAGGTGATTTTTTTTTTCATTCTTCTCTTATTTCGAAACTTACTTTTTGTAGAACCCTTGAAAATGATAAAGTTTGTAAAACCTTTTAAAAGCTACCATTTTTTATTAAAACGGAAGAAGTAAAAGCGTTTGAAGTATTCAAGATTAAAGTATCAACTTTTCATTATTTTTCGGACAAGCCCAAAATAAACGTTTGGGATTCTTGATACTTCTCACGGTTTTTCCTGAAGAATTTAACATTTTTGGAAAGTAAGCCGATATTAAGCCTAAAATGCTGAAGGCTTTCTATCTAAAACTCCGGTGATGAGTATTGTGGAGAGATGTGAAATGTTGGACAAATTAAGGCAGCCGAGCTATCACCACAAAAACCGACGTCAAAAGCATCATAGTAAATTGAATTTATTCCCGATACCAAATTAATACTGACAGTCAAATGCACCTTGATTTTTCTACCGTCTTTTAACGATATATATCGGATATCGATTTCTCGAAAATTCCATTTCCGTAGCTACGGATGTGAAAGGGAGAGGGGGGTGAAGTCTTACTGCCTCGGACTCGCTCTTTTTTTCAGATAAACTTATTTTCTCGTTCCATCAAGGACTGCGACGTATCGGAATCGTCATCTTCCCCGGGCTCGATATCTAACTCTATTTATCGCCCGGTCTTTCACTTTTCTCCCTCTTCCCCCTTCTCTTCTTTCAATTTCTCGTGATTTCCTCCCGGAGAAAATTTGTAACCTCGTAAAAACGTCGCACGGTATCACATTCATTTCGCCCTTGAATGAGGCCCCTACTTGTATTTTACGAGCAACTTCAATGTGCTAAATAAGGGGGCATATTTTTTGGATTTCCAACTAATTAATCCAGCAGTAAAGAAGTACCAGTACAATAAAATCTCTTCACTTGAAGGAAGTAGGAAAAGTCGAGAATCACTGAATTTTATCGCAAGAATTCTATTCTTGTCCTGTCGCTTTCGTGAAATTGCCCCTATCAAACGTTTGATTTGTCCTTGCCAAATTAAGCAGAATAAGCTTGTCAACAACAATGGGAATGGGGAATTCAATTCCACAATATACCTTCTAATTAGCGATCTTATGAGTAAGTACATTGAGTCGATCATTATTGCTAATCCACCAACGATTTTGGGGCAATTTTCCATATTCGATATCATTATCGTAAATTCCCAACGATTAACCAAAAATGTCCTCATTTAAATAACCGCATACAGCATTTTCGGATTCAACAAAATTAAAAAAAAAAAACTTTCCTCTCTAAAAAAGCAAAGAAAATCCTCAAAAAAAATTTCGCGCTTTTCGGAAACTGTATATTTTTACTTATTTTGACAAGAGATGGAAAAGGTTTTCTTTGTACTTTTTTTTTCACCCCCCGCCTTGTTTATCATCAATTCAATTGACCGCCCACGGGGAGGATTCACCAATCCCGAGCCTTCTGATTAATAAAAGCCAACGATACAGGCCCACCCTTGACGTATCGTTTATACAAGATTTAGTACGAGTTAGCCTAGGTGGAGATTTGCATCCAAAACGGAATTGCTATTTTGCATGTTTAACGAATGGAAAAAAACAAGAATTTAAAATTAAATTGGTGTGTGGAGTTTAAAAAATAATTTTGTAGACTGTATTTAGAGGAAAAGATTTCAGGTGACTTTTATTTGTTCATTAAAGTTCAATTATACTTTGGTGGGGCTTATAACAAAAGGTGACTCTTTGTCGTTAAGAACAAGGTAGTCGTCACAATACCTTTGTCTGACATTAACCGTGATCTTACAAAAGGCATTTTGTGGTTTATTTATTCCAATTAAGCCGTGATTGATTTAAGATTCCTTTTTCCTGGACCAAAAAGTGGACGCTCGAGGCTCTTATGGAAAAGTAACGTATGCCTGGAAGGTCTAAAAAGACTCAATTTTCAATATTTTCCCCACTAAAAACAATGCACCACCCAGTATATTGAGCCAGAATGTGACCGAGAACTCGTATATTGAACCATCGAAAATTTAGAGAGAAAAAAAAAGCTCAAGAAAGCTTAAATTATAAGTAGGTAATCGGTTTTCGATGTTGAAAGGTGAAAATATTGGAGGGAATGGCTTACCTTTTGACCTGGAGGATTACTGGGAAGGATCAAACGGAAAAGTTCAAAAGACCAGGAAATGAATTGAAAAACGATTTGGGAAACTCCCATTTCGGTTTAAATTTACATTTGGATGGAGTCCTATAATATTTTTCAAGTTTTCAAATAGTCTACTAAATTCTTTTTATAATTTTTTTTTTAATTATAACGTCAAGAACTGTCAACCATTCATGTCTAAAATGTATCTCATTCCCGTCTAATTTTTCCCCATGGGAATGAGGAAAAGGGAATGAGGAAATTGATGTGATGATTCGTTTATTGTAGGGAGTGGATGAGAAAGCACTCTTTTGTCCAACACTTTAGTTCTTGGTGTAAGGGCCTCTGGGGTAGGCAGTTGAAATGAAGCTGCCGTGTAGTGGAGGTCCCAATGTGATATGTTGACAACCTCCAGCATCGACCCAAAATCTAATTTCTAAAGTCTAGACTCCCTTATTCGTAATATAACCAAATTTATGATTTTGAAACTACCAGTGTATAAAATAGCAAAATCTTCTATATTAAACTTGAGCTGAAAATTGATAAATTTCGAAAATTGTAACGTGAAATGTCGACTTTTGGAGCGTCTGAAGACAGGGGGTTAAGGAAGAAAGGTTTGGGTCCCGCGGCCGCTCCCTGATCGATCTTGCCCTGCGCACCCGTTACTTTGACTTACCTCCGATCCGACACGTTTCCCGCATAAAGAAGCGTGACTTTAATGTTTATTTTATTGTTTTTAGAACAATCTTTATTATTTACTAACAAGAAGTGGATTTCCACGAGTACATCCGACCTTCGTTATCTCTATTATTTTCGAATAGCGTTTTGCTGTATAGAAAATAATTGCTCTATCACCTAGTTCAAGGTTTTAATTGTCCCAATTAAAGACGATTTGTCGGAAATAAGTAAGGACTTTATAATTAATGGGGACATTCCTACGATTCAAAATGACAATTTTTTAATTGTTTCGATCATAAATTGATTTTTTTTTCCCGCAGGTCACTTTCTTTACCTGCTCATCAAGAAGCCTAAGAAGCCATCCTCGATCGCCTACGAATATCATTTAACGTCGCCGTATTATCCGAGGACGACGGACAAATGCCGACTCTCACTCTGGGTCCACATGAGCAACATGCTCGAAGGGAACTTAAAAGTCGTCCTCATCAATGCCAACAAAACATCGTGGTTCGACAAAGAAAGCTACGGAAACAACAACAATTTGTAAGAAATATTTTTCAAATTTTACGTTTTATTTGTACTTTTCAAGTATTGTCAGATCGCAATTTATGGGAAATTGTGCAACTTTACAATGTTTCAAAATTGGTCCAAAATTGGGCTACTTTATTCTGTGCAGTGTTGCCAGGTTGGGCGATTTATATCAAACTGACAAAAATATCCGCCTCTCGCTACACTGTTTTGGGGATTAAGGGAAGGTTTATGGGTCGGTCATCATATTAGACATATTTTAGGCTTGTTTTTTGGCAATTTGCAGCCAGTCTGCAGGCAAATATCAAGTCACCTAGGCCCAGTGTGATGTTGAGTTGCCGACGATTAGTTGCCAGAGCGAGAAGGCCCTTAGACTCATGTATAATTTTTTAGGGGAAGGGAATAAAGGGACCTTCCGTGCCTAATTACAGATAACGTTGGGTTACTCGGCCTTTAGTACCCAACATACATTGCGTTTGGTATCCATAATGTGTTCAACGCCCCTGATTCCTTCAGGACTCGATTTTCGCTTGTTCCTTCATTTTATGTCAATTTCTCGAATAAAAGTAACAAAAGGTGAGGTTATTAGGCAATTAAAACATAATTAATCGTCCATTAATTGATTTTCCAACTCACATTTTAGATCTACCCCTTTTCACCTCTATCCTTTAATACCGTAGTTATATTGTTGTGGATATGGTTGGGCTACTTCTGAAGCTCCGGGGATTTATCAGTTTTACACACAGTCGGAGTTAAAGGGAGACCAAGTCCCCTGTGAAGCGTGATGAATGTCCCCCTCACTTGGATAAATGAGATACCTTTGAACGATTTTTTTAAATATATTTTTTACTGAACGTCCAATTCTTTAGAGAATAAAAATATGTTATTTCATGAAGACCACGGGTCAATTTAAACCTCCTCGATCCATTTCTGAAATCACGAATTGGAGGACATTGAATCCTAAGTTTGAATCCTTTAGTTAGCCCCTACATGCATGATTTAGTACAACTCCTTTCCCATATATAAAATTTTAAGTGAATCCCTTTAGGTCGGTGAATACCTCGTATTTTTTTATTTACCTACCTACGTTCCTAATAAATTTGTTAAATATGCAAATGTGGGTTTGTTTGAAATTTTGCTGAGGTCGTTCCGAAAACGATGATTAGCCGACCTTTTGAAACAAGCTGTGCTTTCGACCCGGCTTAAAGGTCACCAGGGTATTGATAACATAAACTTTTTTCCCTCTTTTATCATGAATTGTTAAAAATGCTCCTTTTTATTTCAGATGGGAAAATCATTCCTTCAACATCGGAAAAATCACACAACCGTTCACGATCGATCTCGTCGTAAGCCACAGAAACGAGACGCGTTATCCTCTCCACGTCGCTCTCGACAATATAAGAATGTTCGATTGTTTCCCAGGTATGTACGAAACGTGGACAAGAAGGCCGAGTTGCGATAACGGAATTACTAGAATATCAAAAGTATAAATTTAAATTTTTTTAAACTATTTTTTGATGCATATAAAATGAAAGACATTTGAGTTCATAAATTAGTCATCTAGGATTAAGCTTAGCTTCAAGAATAAGAGAGACGGCATAGCTTTTCTCTTCAGAATGTCTGAGAGAAACTTGAATTCAAAAATATCTCTATTCAAATCTATTAAAATTATAGTACTTCTTATACATTTCCTTTTGAAACTCAGAATTTAACAAACTACGTTCCGAAATTATCTCCTCCTCCTCCTCCCCTTCTTCATCATATCACTTTGAGTTTGAATTTTTCTCATATTCCCCCTAAATTTTTAAGGTACAAAAACTTGTTTTCCTGAAAAATCGAATTTTCGCCATCTTGGGAAAGATGACTAACAAAACCTTGGACAAAATACGTAAAATTAAAGAAATGAAATTGTTTTTTACATGAATCTATCGGCTTTTTGGATGTACCAGTCCTCTAGCCATCAATATCGCCAAATAGCTAGCCTCAACCTCCTGACGCCCCACCCTGTTTATGGTGCAAATCTGGCAAATATCTGAGGTTTTCTGCCGAAATCTTTGACAAAGTTAATAACAATGTTTTATTAACGGAGCAAGCTCCAATTTTTAACCAGTCAAAAATGCCAAAGCGTCCTGACCACGACGTAAGTCCGTCGAGGTAAGTCCTTACCTACTCGTATTTAAGATTCCTTGCAACATCTACTAGCTAGGAGCCTCGATATCTGAAATAGAATAGGTATCTTTTAATCATTCAAATCTGGACAGGAATGGAATTTTTTTTCCCCTTGTGTTAGACTTCAGAGAGAAAACGAATTTTATTTGCGTAGGTTTTATTTTCATTATTTGCCTCCCTAACCCCAGGGAACAGACCTACGTAACGACTGTGGATTTATTTTTATTTTTTTCTCTCATTTATTTTATTTTGTCAACAGAAAAGAAAACCGAATTATCTTAGCCAGTTTATTATTACAGGAGGTCGTTTGAATCCATTGATACAATCCAATATTTTGAAATCAAGGACAAAAGGTGAGTGCTATTTTGGAGACGATAACACGAGGTCTAATCCGGCCCCAACCGACCTGTTTAAACTTGAATTCAGCAAACTCCGTCTATTTCGCGTTTTTTTTTAAATTCGAAATTAAACATTCAAATCAATACTATGGGGTTGAAACACGTAAATTGCAACAATCAAAACGCACTCCCTTAATACTCTAAGCATGACCTTTTCAGATGTAATCCCAATTTCATGTTCATCCATTTTGTGTAGGTAGGTATTATTTTGTTCAGAAAGGGGAGGACACGTCAATAACCAAGCAAAAAACAATTATGGTGACACTAGTTAATCGTGCAGCCCTATTCTGGATGCCCATGGACCTAATTTATGGTTACAATAAGCGACATCTACAAATCATTAGTCTGCATAATGAGGGTGAATACCAGCGGTGGATCATTTAATATCCATTTCCGCTTTCAAGGTATACCACTTCGCAGTACTACAAAGGAGAATCTTCCGTTTCCTTCTCTCTGTATTTCATAGCCTTGGGCTTTAGAACTTCCACAATGAACCCTTAATTCGCTACTGGGCTATATTAAAGATTTTAAAATGAACTTTTTTTTCACTTGACTTCACCTTTAAGCACTAAAGTAGAAAAAATAATGCACGTTCGCACTTTGTTACAGAAGAGCACTCGGCTCCCAAAGAATGCTCACCCATCACACAATTTCAGTGTTACAATAATGCTTGTATAGAGGCGACTAAAGTTTGTAACATTGAGATCGACTGTCCTGATGGTGAAGATGAAGAACAAGACTGCTGTAATATTCCTTTTATTCTATTTTCCTTAAATTTAATGGTTTTTGCAGCTGAGGTACCGCATTACGCGAGATGCGACTTCGAAGAGGGCACATGCGGGTGGCGTAACAAAAAAGGCAACCATTTAAAATGGACCCGAAACAAAGGCACCACTCAAACATTATCAACAGGACCAAATTATGACCACACTTTTCAAAATGCCTCAGGTAAAAAACGCTTACTTTATTTCTCACTCAATTCTTTCTTCAGGATACTACATGTACGTGGACATGTCTGGTAAAAATATTGATATGGGGACCCCTTCGGAATTGGAAAGTCCTATTTTTGATCCTCCGCCAACATGCCATAACAATAATTCATCTCCTTATTACAATTCCTGTTATGTAAGTACAAAAAGAAAAGTTAACCCCAATAATTTTGTCTTAGATATCTTTCTTTTACCATAAATACGGCCCGCATAGTGGATCTTTAGGGTTGTTTCTAGTTGAACTAAAAAGGGCCAATATAACTTCAAAACTTTGGTGGAATTACGGAGATAAAGGGAACGAATGGATAAGGCAGGTTGTCATGCTCCCTAATGTCACCAACAGGTATGAATGCTATCCTTTTTAACTTTTTTTAAAAAATTTCTTTAGATATTACTTCCAATTTGAAGCTCGTAAAAGCTTCGCTTCAAGAGGCGACCCTGCCATTGATGATATTTCATTGAGTCCTAAATGTTTTGGAATTGGTAAGAAAGGAAAGTCTTCAAATTTAATATTAATCTTTTTATTTTGTTATAGGAATACCTCCAGTTCATTTAGGAAATTACGTATACGGGTCTTCAGTTATTACTCCAGGTACTTAGGGTGGTGTGAAGTAGATGCCCAGAAAGGACATCGCGTTTTCTCAGCTCATTGTGGGCCTATTGACTTGAAATTTTCAGGGCTTTTTATATCAAATCAAAGAAGATCTGTGCCAAATTTCAAGTCAATTAGGGGAGCTGAGAAAATGTAATGTCTCTGAGAAAGATCTTCAATGAATTTTGTTCTAATTGAAAATAAATTTCAGTTGCTCTTCCTCCTCCTGAGCCTCATCCTGATTTTGAAAATTCAACCTGTAAGTTCATAAATCTTTTAATGCTAAAATGTAACTTTTCAGTTTATCGTTTCACCACTTGTGGAGCGAAAGGAAGGTTTGGGCCTAATGAAGAAAATTGCACTGAAGCATACAACAACACTGAATTGGAAGTGGCTGTTATGAAAGAAAAACTTCTTGCTGGGGTTCAGCAATGGACAGTTCCAGAAAGCGGGATTTACACGTCAGTATTATGAATGTTTATAACAATAATTACATTGGAAATCTAGGTTGATTGCTAGGGGTGCTAGTGGAGGAAGAGGCAGTGGTGGTCTTGCTGAGTCCAGAGGTGCGTTGGTGAGAACTGTAGTGGAGTTCAAAAAGGACGAACAAATTTACGTTCTTGTCGGCCAAGAAGGAAATGATGCTTGCAAAAAAGTATGAAGTTATAAAAAAAAGTTTAAGTATTAAAAATTATTTTCAGGACATGGCTGCAAATAGATCGACAGCTTGCAACTTGAAGACGTCAAACGGAGGCAAAAAAGCGCCCATAAACATTCTTTTGGCGTTAAAACAGTTGACATATTTGCCAGAAGGTGGTGGAGGGGGAGGTGCAACTTTTGTCTTTACTGTAGGTTGATGTCCATTGATGCATTTAGTGTAATTATGTTTTCTAGATGCTACAGAAGAACAAAGAAAAGAAGCCGATAGTGATTGCAGCAGGTGGTGGTGGTTTGAGCCATAATTCGGTCATTGGGGAAATTTTGCAGCATGGGCACGGTATTAACGTTTCGCTTCTGCCGACAACTGGTGATGCTACTGGAAAAGTCCCTGCAGGTCTGACTGGAAATCTTAATAGAATGAATTTGATTAATATTTTTTACAGGGGCTGGAGGAGGGTGGAAAAGTGGAAATTTGACGTTCAGGATAACGACTGGATTGGCACTTCTGCAAGGAGCGACGGGTGGAGGGGCGTGTTATGAGACGATTGATAATTCGGATAAAGGTGCTGGAGGGTTCGGCGGGGGTGGTGGAGGTTGCACGTCAGGAGGAGGTGGTGGCGGCTACTCCGGTAAGAAATGGCAGCACGACGGCAATCTTTCTAGCTTAACTTTTAGGCGGGCGTGCTTGGGAAGGAAAAAGTACAGTAGGAGAAGGAGGTTATTCTTGGATTGAAGTCGGCTCTCATAGAATGACATCAGTAGCACCAAACCGAGGGTCTGGAGAGCTTCTCGTCATACCTGCCATTGAAGGCTGCGGATGCGATTACCTCTGCATAGCATTAGATGTCTATCGATCCAAAGTTGAATGCATTTGCCCAGTTAACTGGCATCTTTCAAACGATTCTCTTCATTGCATAAGTAAGCTTAAAAACAAAAAAAAAGAATACCCCAAATAATTTTTTTTTATAGTGAACCCTCAAGATGAAAATGGATCATCATTAATTTATATTCTGATATTATTGATGGTTACTATCTCAAGTTGCTTATTGTGCTTCTTTTTATGTTTATGTAAGTTCCTAAATTTTTGATTCGTTTCTACTAATAAGCACTGCATACATCTTTAATATGAGTAGAAATGTCAAAAAAATGGTTTAAAAAGGGTCTCATTTTGCAGACAATCGCTATCAAAGGACTAAAGATGCGAGATTGAGAACAAAAATGCTCTCTGGCCCCGATTTGCAATTGAACAGACTCAGGGTCGCATCTAATAGCATGATGACCGAGTACAACCCGAATTACGAGTTTGGGGGAGGTGTCTACAGTTTAAGAGACCTGAAAGAAATCCCTAGGGAGCATTTGAGACTAGTCAAGTAATACGATTGTATAATGTCTGCCATTTTTTTGACATTCGGAATTTTTTAGAGCATTGGGACAAGGTGCTTTTGGTGAGGTGTACCAAGGATTTTTCAAAAACAGAGCTGGTGATGCGGTTGAAATGCCTGTGGCTGTTAAGGTACATTAGCAGACTGTAAACTAACGCTTTTTGTGCTTTGCATGAAACTAACGCTTTGTAAAAATCCAATTCTTTATTCTCATTCGTTTATTTCTTTTTAAGACTTTACCAGAACTATCAAGCAGTCAGGCAGAAACCGATTTCCTCATGGAAGCACTCATCATGAGCAAATTCAATCATCCAAATATTGTCCATTTTATTGGGGTCTGCTTCGATAAGCACCCTCGCTTCATAGTGATAGAGCTTTTAGCTGGTGGCGATCTGAAGACGTTCTTGAGAGAAGCCCGACCAAAACCAGTATGTCGTTAAAATGATCAATTTATAAAATAATCGTTTTCCACCTTTCAGGATAGAGCAGCACCGCTTACAATGAAAGATTTATTAACCTGTATCGTAGATGTAGCCAAAGGTTGTAAATACATGGAAGAAAATAGGTTTATTCACAGAGACATAGCAGCAAGGAATTGTCTCTTGACAAGTAAAGGCCCCGGAAGAGTTGTCAAAATTGCAGATTTCGGAATGGCAAGAGATATTTACAGGTAAATAGAGGCAACCTTGAAATCCAAGATCGCCATGATACCCCAAATGTGGTTTCTAATATTTTGGTTTCAGAGCCGACTATTACAGAAAAGGTGGTAAAGCAATGCTACCAATAAAGTGGATGCCTCCAGAAGCATTTATGGATGGAATTTTTACTACTAAGACTGATGTTTGGTAATAATTTATCCATAAAAAATTTTTCAACCAAAACCAAGGGTGGACTCTTTCCCTTATTTTTTGACCCAAAATTGGAGACTTATTGAAACTTTTACAGTTTGTTCGGGGCTAAGGTAGGATGGCTCTCTTAATTTTTCAAACTCGAGAACCTTTGCTAACTTCAGAAGGGGCGAAAAACCAAGCTGATTTTCGGTTTTTTGCCTATAAGTCCTGAACTAAGCGTTTTATGACAAAACACACTCTATTCAATATTGTAGGGCATAAAATTTTCAACAATTTATAATTTAATAAATTTTCCCGTAACCTTACTGCTTATCGAGATACGCCCTATCTAAGTTTGAGAATTTCAATAAACAGATTCTCAAACTTAGATAGGGCGTATCTCGATAAGCAGTAAGGTTACGGGAAAGTTTATTAAATTATAAATTGTTGAAAATTTTATGCCCTACAATATTGAATAGAGAGTGCTTTGTCATAAAACGCTTAGTTCAGTACTTATAGGCAAAAAACCGAAAATCAGCTTGGTTTTTCGCCCCTCCTGAGGTTAGCACAGGTTTCTCGAGTTTGAAAAATTAAGAGAACAACCTTAGCCCCGAACAAACTGTAAAAGTTTCAAAAAGTCCCCAATTTTTTCCATGTTCAATGTTGACTGGACTAATACCCTTTCTCTGCATTTTTTGACCCAAAATTTTAATATTTTTATTTGATAAAAAATGTGGTTTAAGAATGTTTTTGTGGTGCTAAACACGAATCTGATATCAGTTTTTCGATTTTAAAATCTTTTGAAAGGCACTTCCTCCTAGAGTGTGTTTTCAAGTCACAAGCAAAAGATGGCAGCACATCTGTCAAAATGTTTCATACAGCCGATTTTAATTTTTAAACCATTTTTCTAGGTCGTTCGGTGTACTTATGTGGGAAGTGATGTCAATGGGCTATATGCCGTACACTGGATGTACGAATCGTGAAGTTATGCAGCTGGTCACAAGCGGAGGAAGACTTGCACCACCAACGAATTGCCCGAGTCAGCTCTACGGAGTTATGAATCAATGTTGGTCACCGAATCCAGACAATAGGCCTGGTTTTGGTTTGATATTAGAACGTTTAGGATATTGCTTGCAAGTATGTTTATATTTATTTTGGAATTCGTTGGTTAATTGTAAATTTAAGGACCCAGACGTAGCTAAAGCACCACTTCCCGATTACTCGAAAGCTCCTTCATCGGAACAAGATACAACGATAATGAGACCGAACGCCCTGGAGGAGTGCATCCAGCCTGATTACCTCGTCCCACTTCCTGGGCCTCAAGAATGGGACACGATGCAGCCTCTCCCTGAATCAAGATCTACCCAACCCCTTCTCGAGAGGTTCTCATCGACCACCCCTGCTACACCTCCAACAAACAACAATAACCCATCAACCCCATCAGCCATAGCCAGCAAACCTCACCTCAACCACACCGATCAAGTTTTTACAGTCTCTTCAAACATAAAACAAGATGCTGAAGTATCATGTTAAATTTTCTTTTTAAAAAATGGAATATTTTTGGAAAGTTACTTTTGTATTTTGTTCTTAGCTGGAGTCAAACCAGTGTAGTACAGGGTAAACTGAACATTTTAAATTTGCATTCAGAGTATATTTTTATTCGAGGTGAGAGGACTTGTATATAAAAAAAAAACCAATGACTTGTTCACCTCAAGTCCAGACATAACAGGAAAAAGATCGTGGAGCTTTTTACAAAGAATAACGGGTGTTTAAAATAATTAAAATTTTTTGGAAAGAATAAAAGTTCCTAAATCTCAAAAAACACCTAATTAGGAACTTAAAAGGGATTTATTTTTCGATATCAAAGATATCAACATCTAAGTAGTACTTTGCTTTAGTGAATGCTCACAAAATGAAGATATATTTTGAGATGTAAAGCTGTTTATTGGTAGCATTTTAAGACATTTCGATGTGAACATTTGTATAAAGGATCAGTGTGGAAATGTATATAACTTTTAATAATAATTTTAACAAAAAAAATGGATAAAAAAACTATCTAAACAATAAATGTGCGTATAAAGCTTCTATATAACCAAAAAATGGTTGATAATAGTTTCAAGAAATAATGTGATTGGTCAAAAACCTAAAATGTACAAAGAAAAAGTATATTTGAATGCTAAGAATTTTTTTAAAACTATTGGCGACTGAGATGGAAATTATAAAATCAACTAAAATAAGGGGTCATTATCTGTATATTTGTCATTGTAGTAAACAATTATATAACAATATCACAATAATTCGATATATTTTGTCTGCGAAATGTTTTTATAAATGCAGTCCGAACCTAAAGATGTACCTAATTAATGTGATCTTAGTATATAATTATTATAGTTTAAAAAAAAAATTATAGTGAAAAACTATTGAAAAAACATATAAGGGGTAATATTTTTGTGTTGGAAATTTCAAATTTGATGTATCCCAGTGGTTATTGTTTTCCTTGTTTCTATGATTTAGACACAAATTGAATGTTCCCTATGTAGAGTTGATTTCAACTGTGAGCCTGTTTTTTTGTTGTTTTTTTTTATTACAATGAGTTATTAAATGTTAATTAATGTAAATGCTTATATAATGTTTAAGTTTGTGTTTATACGGTAATTTTATATATGTTATTATAATGTTTAGTGCATTTATATCCTAATTTTGCTCAATATTACAAATAATTTGTTAGAATTTGGTTTTATTACTTCTTCCCTCAACCTTGACACAGGGCTAGAGCCTGAGAGTTAGACTTAAGTCCCTTGTTGGAATTAGGAATACCCTTGGCCATTGCCTCTCCATCGAGCGAGTAGGCACTAGACTGTAGGACGAGCCCACAGATTATATTTCGATGCTGAACGATACCTTAAGAAGGTAGGGAGAGCTTTTTAAATAGTGATATCAATTGTTGGCCCTGAAAAGGGCCGTTGAAATGATAAAGTGCTTTGTATGGCGCTTTATTTGGAGCTGGTGTACTTGGTGACAGCTTTGGTTCCTTCAGAGACTGCGTGCTTGGCCAATTCACCAGGGAGGAGAAGCCTGACAGCGGTCTGAATTTCCCGACTCGTGATGGTCGACCTCTTGTTGTAGTGAGAGAGGCGAGAGGATTCGGCGGCGATTCTTTCGAAGATGTCGTTGACGAAAGAGTTCATGATACTCATGGCCTTGGAGGATACACCGGTGTCCGGGTGGACTTGTTTCAACACTTTGTAGATGTAGATGGCGTAGGATTCCTTCCTTTTCCTCTTCTTCTTCTTGTCGGTCTTGGTGATGTTTTTCTGAGCCTTGCCGGCCTTTTTGATGGCTTTTCCAGATGCTTTCGGAGGCATGTTGCTGATCCAAGTACAAATTCCAGAATGACGGTACGTTGGCTGGCAGCGGTATTTATTCAAGGCGGCCTCTCCCCTCTTTAACGCGTTAAACCCGTTTCACGTCGCCTATTGGCCTACGAGTTCTACGGCTTTTAGTACGCTCTTTAGCCGATAGATCTCAGTTTCTACTTTTCTAGTTCATATTTTCATTTCTGACAAAACAACTGGAACAAAAATTCGAGTCATTTTTTGTGAAAATACTAATATCCGTAGGAACGGAACTAATGAGTAGGTAACTACAGAGTTCAGAGTACATACTTACCTAGCTAAACTAAATAACTTATGGAGTTATGAGTAATAATGATAAAAATTATGTGCAGTAATGAGTAAACGTAATGTTTTCGAAATCAATTAGTTGTACCTAAGGTGAAATTTCCGTATCAAAGAATGATACGGACCCGCCAACGAATGGAAGTCCTCTTTTCAGGGCCAACCCTCCATTCTCAAATCTCAAGAATCCTCGATAAAATCCTCAATATCTTTTAATAGGAACTGCATAATTAAATTTATTTATAACAACTGGGTCACTCAATGCAAAAACCTTAGGTAGGTACCTACTTTTGTGAACAAAACTTTTGTCTACAGAGCAGTTTGAAGGGCCCTGAAGGGTGGTGTAAAAGATTTTATTGTTTTAAAGTAGTTGTACCTCAATCGCCATTTACATATTTATACCACAATCACCATTTATTATTATTTTTTATTTATTATTTATTTATTTATTTTAATTTTTTTTTCAGTTTTCTGCTTATAACTCGAAAACGGCACCTATTGTGTGGAAAACACCTTAGTAGTAATTTTAAAGAAGACAAACCTCTGCGTCGATTATAAATAAGGTTTGCTAAAATCGGTCCAATAGACAGGTTTTTACGGGTGATGAAAAGCGTTGTGGACCCGGAACGATAAAATCCACTGCCCCCATCTTTATAGTTGTCAATCAAAAAGTTCAAAAATCTAAAATCGAACCAACTTATCAAAATAGTTAAGGGAGGTCCAGGTACTCCAGGTAATGGGAAGTCAAAATTGAGGCACACCTTAAATGAAATGCAATATTGGATTTTATTGATTTATCATGTTTAGGACCATTAGGTAGGTACCTACTACCAAAGCCTTTACAAAAATTGAGGTCCACCTTAAATGAAATGCAATATTGGATTTTATTGATTTATCATGTTTAGGACCATTAGGTAGGTACCTACTACCAAAGCTACTACCTAGGTGCTACCTAGTTCTAAATTAAATTTTTCGTCATCTCTAGCCCACCCCTGCTTCGTCTGCCATCTTGAAAAACGGTCCCACATCTACACGTTTTTGAGTTTTTGAGTTTTTGACCTCTAGGCTCTAGCTCCAAAACTGTAGGTTCTAGGGAACAAACTGTTGAGTACATAAAGAAGGTTTCCGTCTAGCCGTTCTGAGATATCGATGGTCCAAATTTACTTTTTTTTGTAAGGCAAGCAGTAGCTTTAGTTGTACCGGGACGGCATATTTTATTGACTCTTCAAAAACATATTGTTGTTGAGACCCAAATAGAACATTTAAAACAATAAAATATTGTACGCCAATGCTCCGTAAACTGGCCACTGGACTGTAACTTATTTTATTTCTTAACTTTTTAATTTTTACCTACAAAAAAGGGTGATGGGGGAACAAAAATGTAGGTACGAACACCTGGGGCCCGGTGTTGTAGGGTCATGTATGGAAAGGGGTGGGGTTGCAGCTGCTTGCTTGGGTCGTGGGAAACACGAAGATGGCGGAGAGACAGGTGTTAGTTTTTACCGCCAGAATGAGTCACATACTCAGTACGAAAACAACTGAGCCAATCAGATCTTCCGAAGAGGGTATATATACAGATGTCTGCTCCCCTTCAGTCATTCTTCGTTTAACTCTCTAAAGCGAATAACCACTGCAATATGTCTGGAAGAGGAAAAGGTGGAAAAACGAAGGGAAAGGCAAAGACCCGTTCATCTCGTGCCGGACTTCAATTCCCGGTCGGAAGGATCCATCGTCTTCTCCGTAAAGGCAACTACGCCGAAAGAGTCGGTGCCGGAGCGCCCGTTTACTTGGCCGCCGTCATGGAATACTTGGCTGCTGAAGTCCTCGAGTTGGCCGGCAACGCCGCCCGTGACAACAAGAAGACCAGGATCATTCCCCGTCATCTCCAACTTGCCATCAGGAATGACGAAGAGTTGAACAAGCTTCTCTCCGGAGTAACCATCGCCCAAGGTGGTGTGCTTCCCAACATCCAAGCTGTTCTCCTCCCCAAAAAGACCGAGAAGAGTGCTTAAATTGTCTCACCTCAAGGCATATATTTCAACGGCCCTTTTCAGGGCCAACAAACATTATCACTATTTACTACAGAATACCACTGTCGCATTGAAAATCGCCAACGAAAAGTTAGGTATGTATGTACTCACAGTTCACTCTTGAAAAGGCCAGGCAGATTACACCGCCATCCTCAGTCCTCACCCTTTCTTCTCTCTTTCCACTAGGTAGGAAAGAAAACGCAACATTGGAACCCGTTTTGGTGATGCCTTGTACGATTAGGTTATTTCGACGGCTCTTTTCAGGGCCAGATTTTTGCCAGAGCTTTTAACTATTAAAATGAATAACCTAGATAGGTACCTAGTACCTACGGCCCTACCCTACTCCCTATATATATATATTAAATTAAAAAATAATAAATAAAAACTGTAAATAGTTTTTTATTTTGATCATTTTTTATTTTTATTTTTATCACCTCTTGAAAAAGATTATACAGGTCAAAAATCACACATGAATTGAGCACAATGTAATTTTTTTTTCGTTTACCTGATTATAATGTAATTTCTTCACATAAAAAATAAAGTAATTAAAATTAAATAATCCTTTCATTATATTATGTATAGGAAAACCCCGTCTCCCGAGTTCATTACTTGCCGATTTGATCCTAAAAGGGGTAAGGCCAGGCATGTTATGTATGTCTGATGTCACTATGGTTTATCTGCATGAACTTGTATCTGTTGGTTTATCTGCAAAATACCGATTTTCGACTATTTTAATTACTACTACTATGTTTTCGAATCGGAAAATACTGAAAGAAAAGAGAGAAAAAAAACTTAGGTAGGCGCCTAACTATGGCCAAAGAACCATCTAATTAATCCAATCTAGATTAGTTAGATGGGTCTTTGCTATGGCCAAGTAGGTACCTACCTACCAAGAGATTTGGGAGATAAAAAGGCGTTTAAAGATTTTACACACACTACATACTCACATCGATTAACAGTCAAAATAAACTTTTTTTTTAATACTTTTGTCGTACCTAGTAGCCCATGCAGTAGTCAAAGATCTAGTCAAAACCTCGATTTTAGGCTTTCTTTTTTTTCGCTGATAGGAAATTCTTATCTCGAAACTACCTTATTTCAGATTCGTGTTCCTCGCCCCAAAAAACATAGAAAATGTGCTCAATTCATGTGTGATTTTTGAACTGTATAATCTTTTTCAAGAGGTGATAAAAATAAAAATAATAAATGATCAAAATAAAAAACTATTTACAGTTTTTATAGCCGTAGGTTACCTATCTAGGTTTGGTTTGAAATTTTACCACTTATTGAACATAGGTATTATATATAATAATAATAATAATAATAATAATCACAAAATACATATATCCTGTGCATTAAAAAAAAATTCGCAATAAAAAGTGTGAATTTAAAATGATTAGCATCTTTATTAGTAATTGATTTCTTCATGTAATCTGATGTGAGATTTTTTAAGCACTTTTTGTGGGACAACTTATTTCGGACATTTTTGAGAAGTAATAATTTTATCAAATCATACATCACGGTTTCATTGAAATGATTGAAATAATCATTAATCAAAAGTCGAGATTAAAGATTAAAAAAACTAATATCAATCAAAATTTGATGTGATTGATAATTGATAGAAAGTAATCTTTGATTAATTTAGAGATGATTAGAATTAGTAATACTAATCAATCAGAAATCACGAGTAATAGATTACTTTTTTTTAAATGTGTAATCACAAGAGAAAAAGATTGATTAAAAATAATTCATCATTAGTCTGTCAATGATTAATTTTTGCCCATCTATGATAATATTATGTGGGTACCTATGAAGTTACCGCATATAATTCGATTCTCCAGTGCCTCTAACAAATGATGGTCTTTCATGATATTTTACCATGAGAAGGTAATTAATAATATACCTACTTGGTATTTAGCGTTTTTATGATAATTGACGTTAGTCGGCTACTTATTCTGATTTGAGTTTTTCATTCGGGATTCAATCTCCTAGAGAGTGATCATGATAATCAACGTTAAAAAGAAAAAAGAATTTTATTTTCACAATAATAATTATGTGCCTACAAGCTACCTACCTGGCTTCCCTTTTGTGCCTTCTAATGATGGCCAATGGGACAGTAGTGTATATTATGCCTAAATTCATTGCTCTTATTCCAATATCGGCTTCTTTTTTGTGGTTTTAAAACCGATAATTTTTATTTACTATATATGTTTACTATGTAGGTACTTATGTTTTAAAAATAAACTACATTCTTCATAAATGAGAAGGGAACTAGGAATGAACGGCCGAACTGAGTTTGAAGTTCGTGAAACGGATAAAATTTAACGCTGATTGGAAGTCTGAAATAAGTGACTTTTGTTTTTATTATGTTCTAGAGGCTTTGAATTCTTATTTAGAAAGTCATCATTTGGCGATAATCATTCGAATCATAATGAAAATCGAAAAATTGAAGAGTTGTCGACTGTTATGGTGTATGAATGTTGAGAAAATGAATTTTTTTTGTGTGTTTAAACAATTTGATTTCAAAGAGGATTTTTTTAGAATGATATTTAAAGTTTGCTTAGTTTTAAGTGTAATTTGATGGTTGATAAATTTGATGATTGTATTTTAAAATAAAAGTTTAAAATGAAAAAGAAGCACTGAAGTGGAGTCCCAAATCTGAACCAAGGTAAAAGAGAGGGGGGTTCTCGTTGCGGTATTCTCCGTAAGTATATATACGGTTCTACCACTGCGCACTCTATCATTCAACTCTGAATCGTTGGAGCCATCATGACTGAAACAGAAGCATCTCCCGTGGAAGCGCCCGTTGAGAGTCCCGTCTCTGAGAAGAAAGGCAAAGGTAAAGCCAAAGTTGCGGCGAAGAAAGCGGCCCCCAAGACCAAATCATCCCCGGCGAAGAAAACCAAGTCGAAGCAAGCGGATCACCCTTCCACAGCCGAGATGGTCAACTCGGCTATTGAAGAACTCAACGAGAAAGGAGGCACATCTCTCCAGGCTATCAAGAAATTCATAGCCGCCAACTACACGATCGACCTCTCCAAAGCCAACATATTCATCAAGAAGTATCTCACGAACGCTTCAGCATCCGGCAAACTTGTTCGTACCAAAGGAACTGGTGCTAGTGGGTCGTTCAAACTCCCTTCGCAGGTCCCGTCTGTCGCTAAAGGCAAACGTGCTCCTGCCAGGAAAGCCAAGAGCCCGAAGAAAGAAACCCCTCCGAAGAAGAAGGCTGCTCCGGCGAAGAAAGCCAAGCCGGCGCCTAAAGAGAAGGTGGTGAAGAAGGCGAAACCTGCAAAAACGACCAAAGTTGCCGCCAAGCCTGCACCCAAGAAGCTTAAAGCGACCGCCAAACCGAAGAAATCACCGGTGAAGAAACCAACCAAAGCGGCTGCATCTAAAAAGAAGAAAGCTTCGCCCAAGAAGAAGTAAAAAGCAGAAGCTCGGAGCCCACCATACATAGAAATTGAAAGGCCCTTTTCAGGGCCAACAATTCTATTCACTATAAATTTTAGTTGCCTCGGTCATTTTCTTGTCAGATAATAAGAACGGCTGATGTTTAAAAATCTGCCTAAAAAGGGTAAAGGAGAAAACCGATGATCCTGATAAGGTAACGGCAATAAATTACTGTTGAGGGTAGGTACACCTACCTTTCTAGTAGGTAGGTTAAAAAAAAAATTTTCCCCGCGTTCTACATTTTATTTACCGGTTTCTTTTCTTTTTGGTCTGTCCACAGTCCACTATATTAATTCGATGTTGCTTGCCTCTTGGATATGGAGAATTAATTATTGTAGAGAAAACAAACCAATTAAAAAGTAAAGTGATGAGCCTGATGACCACAACTACACAAGAGGGAATGAAATATGAATTAATAATTCTATTTTCTGATTGATGAATATTTTAAATTTTAATCAACTTTTGATTTTCGAATTTTTACCAAAAACTACAGCAGCTGAGCAACCTGTGGCAAGGGCCTGTGGTTTCTATTTAACAACAAATTCTTTAACTTCAATTTTAAATAGACCGGTACCTAAGTTTCTAAGAATAAATTTTACCTACCTATACAAGCTAGCAACTGTATGTAGGTTTTTTTTTTCCCACAGCCTGCATTTCAATAAAAACTGCCTAGGTAGGTACTATTTACTAGGTACCTAACTTCAAATGCAAGACAGGGTTGGCCCTGGAAAGAGGACCTGCATTCGGTGGCTCAGCTCTATCGCGCCGCTCACATAGCCGGTCGGTGAGGGCAGGGACCTTTCGAAACCAAGCCGATTCGTTTGTATCGCCGGACTGAGAGCAGGCGAGGCAGGCGCGGATCGCCTTTTTTCGGCCCACCGGGCGCATCCACTAGACCGGCCTTTTTCTTCTCCAAATATCCCCCAAAAATTTAGTTTTTCTTCTCTTTCTGAACATATTTTAGCTCTATTTTTCATCAAAAACCTTAAACTTGAAATTTTAAGAGCCAATTTTTCTTCAAAATCAACATTTGTAAAGCCTAATTTTCGTCCAAAAACCTCAAAGTCAACATTTCTAAAGCCAAATTTCCGTTTAAAAAAAACCTCAAATCAACTTCAAAGAGACAATTTTTTGTCAGAAACCCCAAAATCATGGTTTTAAGAGCCAATTTTTGTTCAAAAAAACCTCAGAATCAGCGTTTAAAGTGCAATTTCAGTGTTTTTTTACTTATTGAATAGCCTAGCTACACTCGATTTCGAAGTTTTTCGACGAAAAATTAACTCTTAAAACCTCGATTTCGAAGTTTTTCGACGAAAAATTAACTCTTAAAACCTCGATTTCGAAGTTTTTTGACGAAAAATTAACTCTTAAAACCTCGATTTCGAAGTTTTTTGACGAAAAATTAACTCTTAGAGCCTCGATTTCGAAGTTTTTCGACGAATGTGGATAGGTACCTGCCTAAATAATTTACGACTATACATGGAAGGAAGATTATCCATGCTAATTAGGTTAGGCAGGTAGGTACCTATCTCTTTAGACTAAAAAAATAAATGCAGCTTCCTACCTACTACATTTCGATTTCCGGCTTACAAAGGATATTTTATATTGATTTGCCTTTTATTGTTCAAGTAGGGAGGTAAAATTAGAAGCCACCAGTGAGAAGTATCGAGCAGGTGGTGGTACAATTTCAAGCAGGAATTATGGTGAGGTGGTGGGGATGCACGAAAGCCAATAGGATCGCTAGATTTAGATCTCGAAAGCATATAAAACCGGGAGAGCTCGACATAGCCTCATTCGAGAAGTTTAAGTCTCTAAAGAAACTACTATCATCATGACTGGCCGTGGTAAAGGAGGAAAAGGACTCGGAAAAGGAGGCGCCAAACGTCACAGGAAAGTGCTTCGTGACAACATCCAGGGAATCACCAAGCCCGCCATCCGTCGTCTCGCCAGGCGTGGAGGAGTGAAACGTATCTCCGGTCTCATCTACGAAGAGACTCGTGGTGTCCTCAAAGTCTTCCTTGAGAACGTCATCCGTGATGCTGTCACCTACACCGAGCACGCTAAGAGGAAAACCGTCACCGCTATGGACGTCGTCTACGCCTTGAAGAGGCAAGGACGTACCCTCTACGGTTTCGGCGGTTAAGACTTTCGCTTCTCGACTATACTCATCTTCCATTTTCAACGGCCCTTTTCAGGGCCAACAAATTTGTCACTATCAAATTCCAAATCATAGCTAAACGCTCATCTAAAGTGGTCCAAGTGAGCTTGGTGATCCAATATACATTATTACTGCCTTTCATCATGCCTGAAGCTTAGTTCATAAAATAATCAGAAGTACCTAATGATTCGGTACCGTCTGGCAGCTGGCTTGCTTTTGCCGTTCCTCTGCCCGGGTCCCGACTCGACGCGTCCTTAAATATTCGAGACAACAATTTACTTTTTCTTTGAATTTCGAATTGTAAGGCCTTTTTCTTTCCCAAAGTAGAAGTTATTGTACTTTTTTCCTGGCCTTGCTTAAGGCATTGGGCACATCTACGAAAAAAAGGCCTTTTTCAGCGCCAATGGGTATTTTTTCCACATTTAAGAAGGCATCAGCGAGAGGCCATGGATTTTTGTCTTGTACCCCGCTTCTGAAGCTTACTTCTCCGGCAACAATTTTTCCGGCACGGCCTCTTTTTAGTTTCTTTCTTACCAGCGGCCGCGCCACCAGCCTAGTCAAAGGTTTCGGGTTTTCCATGCCTTCAGGTTATAATTCAACTCCTTAGCACGTGTTTACTTTTGAGTTTCGTGAAATTAAATGGATTTTAAGCAATAATTTATTACTTTTTTCTCTTAATTAAGAAGCACTGATTTAAATCGCAATCATGAGTTCAAAAGTGGAATATCTTGTTGTAGACACAAGTGCATTCATCAAAAACGCTCAAGTTCAGGTGAGAATCTTTTTAGCGAATAAGACGAAGAAAATGATCAACTTTTATATTGATTATAGGAAATCGCTGATGTTATTATCACTATAGACGATGTCTTGAATGAAATAAAGAGTTCAAGGCAGCTCAAGAGGCTTGTCGTCCTCCCTTACGATCTTCAAATCAAAAGCGTAGAAGCGGAAAGTATATCGATAGGTAGGTCGTATTTGATTTTCATTATGAATTAATTGTGTGATTATTTTCAGTGACGAAATTTGCGAAAAAGACTGGAGATTATCCTGCACTTTCTGCGACTGATATTAAGGTTTTGGCGTTGACGTATCAGCTGGAGAAGGAGCACGTCGGAACAGAGCATTTAAGAAGCGAGCCGGTCGCACCAAAATCTGTTGAGCCGATAGAGCCAAATGAGATCAAACCGGGCGATATCGTCGGCTTTTATTCACCTGATGGCGTAAGTCGAAACTGGGCAATGTGGCCATCATTGGTTCACTCATCTCAGTATTCAGTATTCAGTATTCTTAGTTGGAAACTGGCTTCCCTATCTATTTTGATGGTTTTGATTGTATTTTGATGGCTTTAGAAATGTTTACTTAGAGGTTTTTGACGAAAATTAGGCTCTAAAAGCCTTTATTTTGAGATTTTTGACGAAAGGCTTTTGAAACTTTGATTTTGAGGTTTGTGGACGAAAATTGGGATCTTGAAACCTTGATTTTGAGGTTTTTGACGAAAAATGTCTCTAAAAACTTTGAGGTTTGGGACGGAAATTAGGCTTTAGAAATGCTAATTTTGAGGTTTTTGAAGAAAAATTGGCTCTTAAAATGTCAATTTTAAGGTTTTTGACGAAAAAAGGCTCTTAAAACTTTGATGTTGAGGTTTTTGGGCGAAAATTGGGCTTTACAAATGTTGATTTTTGCGGTTTTTGACGAAAATTCGGCTCTTAAAACTTCATTTTGAGATTTTTGACGAAAGGCTTTTGAAACTTTGATTTTGAGGTTTGTGGACGAAAAATGTCTCTTAAAACTTTAAGGTTTTCGGACGAAAATTAGGCTTTACGAATGCTAATTTTGAGGTTTTTTAAGAAAAATTGGCTCTTAAAATGTCGAAAAAAGGGCTCTTAAAACTTTGATTTTGAGGTTTTTGGGCGAAAATTGAGCTTTACAAATGCTGATTTTGCGGTTTTTGACGAAAATTAGGCATTTACAAACGTTGATTTTGAGATTTTTTACTAAAATTTGGCTCTTGAAGTGTTGAATTTAAGGTTTTTGACTTAAAGTTGGATCTAAAAATGTTGATTTTGAGGTTTTGAAACAAAATTTGCTCCAAAAACGTCGATTTTGAAGGTTTTGACAAGAACTTTGCCCATAAAACGTTGATTTTTGACGGATGATTTACTCCAAACGTTTATGTTGACGTTTTTGCGGGAAATTGGATCTTTAAAACGTTGATTTTGAAGTTTTTGACCAGAAATTCGCTCTATTAATGTTGGTTTTGCAGGAAAAATTAGCCAAAACGTCTTTTTTGAGGTTTTTGATGGAAAACTCACTTTCAAAACGTTGATTTTGATGTTTTTGACTAGAACTTTGCCCTTAAAACGTTGATTTTTGACGGATGATTTACTCTCAAAACGTTGATTTTGAGGTTTTTGACAAGAAATCCGCTCTAAAATGTTGATTTTAAGATTTTTCGTTAAAAATACAATAACTTCCTTTTTAAGAAAGTTAATAAATTTGGCTTTCTAAATGCTGATTTTGAGGTTTATGATGAAATATTGTCTCTTTTATTGTAATAAAGCGTTGATTTTGGGGGGTTTTGACAAAAAATTTGCTCTCAAAAGGTAGATTCTGAGGTTTTTGACAAAAATTTGGCTCATATAATTTTGATTTTGTGGATTGGCTTTTAAAATTTTAATTTTGAGGTTTTGTGATAAAAAAATTGACTCTGAAACACCGATTTTTAGTTTTTTTTATTAAAAATTTGCTCTCAAAACGTTAATGTTGAGGTTTTGGCGGAAAATATTCTCCCAATCCATTGTTTTTGACGTTTTTGGTGGAAAATTGGCTCTCAAATTGTTTATTTTGAGGTTTTTAACGATAAATTGACTTATAAAATGTTGATTTTGAGTTTTTCGACCAAAACTTATGCTCTGTAATCATTAATTTTGAGGTTTTTGGCGCAAAATTTTCTCTCACAACGTCAATTTTGATGTTAACCTGTAATATAAAGGAAAATTTGATGTTTTTCAGGATTCAGAAGATGATGACGATAAAGAAAATGAGACAAACTCAAATGATTCTGATGAGGAAAAAAAGTTGGAGGATGTTGATGAGTCTGAAGAGAGCGAATCTGAAGGCGACGATGATTCCGCCCAAGAAGAACTTGAAGGAGAACAAGAAGTGCCAGAAGTCGACTCCGACCTTATCCTTCGCCTTAAAGACATGTCTTGCAACGAAACCATCACAGGTAATATAACATTCCAACTCTCCCTATCCCCAGGGGGGTGAGGCAAGGGGGCTCTTATAGTACTCTGATGTGGAATAAGAGCTATAAAAAAACTCTCCAACATTCAAATTTTTCTTCAGACTGCGACCAAAATGATCCGTGTGCCTTGGACGACGATGAAGCCGGCTGGATAACTCCGGGAAATTTAAAAGAATCAAAACGAGGAATCTATGGAGGGACACTTGAAGAAAAAAGCGTCAAAGTTGCCTGCCTGACTACCGATTTTGCCATGCAGAACGTTTTAAAACAAATGGGACTCAATATGGTTTCTTTAGACGGCCTCGTAATCAAAGAAGTCCGAACATTCATTTTACGCTGTTATTCTTGTTTCAAAACGACTCCAATTATGACAAAATTGTTCTGTTCGCACTGTGGCAATAAAACTCTTAAAAGGGTCTCCGTCACAGTGGATGAAGAAGGAAAAGAACATATCCACATCAATTTTAGAAGACCTTTGACAGGAAAAGGGAAAAAGGTAAATTTGTTGATTGAAAAGAGATTAATTCCTTTTTAGTTTCCTTTGCCGAAATTTCAAGGTGGGAAACATTCAAGCAACCCGATATTGAGTGAAGACCAAAGGGTGCCGCAGCAGCGTCTCACTAGGATCGCCAGGCAGAAAAACAACCCGATGGATGATGATTACATCGCTGGCGTTTCACCATTTTTGATGCGAGACGTTTCATCAAAATCGGCAATTTTGGGCGTCCAGAGGAAAGTCGAGGTCAAATCTTGGATGAGAAGGAATCCAAATGAAGTTGCTAAGAAAAGAAGAAAAAGATAAAAGAAATTCTTTTTTTGCATTTTTCAGAAGTTTCGTTTTTTAAGTTGAGGTCTTGTATGTATATTTTAAAAAGTTAATAAATTTTTAAGTTGAATCTAATTCTTGACCATTTAACAAAAACGTTGCCAATTTTGAGGTTTTTCAATGATTTCATGACTCTTTATGTTCATAGTGTCCACTATTTTTAACTGATTTTATCGGCATTTATACCGTTGAAAAGCCGTTTAAAATAGCTTTCCGACGGTATAAATATCAATGAAATCGGTCAAAAATTGTGGAAGTTTTGGACTTAAAACGGCATGATTTCATGGCCGTGGTAGAGGCCACGTTGTCTCCAACAAGGAGAACCTAGAAAATCAGGGAACTTGAATTGGCGGAACAATGTATGGAAAAATTAGGGGTTTTGTTTACAAATTGGTTTTAGAAGGGCTTTCCGACCAAAAAATCTGCTAAAATCACCCCCACCCCCCTATTCCTTGGCAAAAAGGCATATTTTTTGTAATTTTTGTGTATAATTCCCTAATTTTAAAGTCGAAAAAACAATTTATATCGCAACGCCCCCCCGTCCCCGGTCCCCCAAATTCACCATCGAAAAATCTTAAAAATTAGGTTTTTGACCAAACAAGTGTGATTTTGCCCAAAATTTTGGTTTATCTTTAACGATTCAGGGATAAATGAATTTTTCCTTTTGAACGTTGACTTTGCCATTTTGGACCTCATTGGAAATTGACTTCATTCTTGAAGAAACTGTAAGTAGCGGCCTCTTGACTGGCCTAGTCCGGAGTTGGAGATTGATAATCTAATCCAAGGTGCAGACTGCGATCTTTATGGACTGGTGAGTGGCGGGCGAATTGTATTATGAAGTTGGGAAGTTTTAATATAGTGATTTCAATTGTTGGCCCTGAAAAGGGCCGTTGAAATGATGAGTGCGAAGCTCAATGTTTAAGCACGTTCTCCACGGATACGCCTGGCCAATTGGATGTCCTTAGGCATGATGGTGACACGCTTGGCGTGGATAGCGCACAAGTTGGTGTCTTCAAAAAGGCCGACCAAGTAGGCTTCAGAGGCTTCTTGAAGAGCCATGACGGCCGAGCTCTGGAAACGGAGATCGGTCTTGAAGTCCTGAGCAATTTCACGAACGAGCCTCTGGAAGGGAAGTTTCCTGATGAGGAGTTCGGTACTCTTTTGGTAACGACGGATTTCTCGAAGGGCGACAGTTCCGGGCCTGTAACGATGGGGTTTCTTGACTCCTCCGGTCGCCGGTGCGCTCTTCCTGGCGGCTTTAGTTGCGAGCTGTTTTCTCGGGGCTTTGCCACCGGTGGATTTACGAGCAGTTTGCTTGGTACGTGCCATCTTTAGTTGTCCGTGAAGAAACAATGATGATCTCGTAGGGTTTTGGGGCCGGTATTTATACTAAAAGTTCCTTCAAAAGTGGGGGTAACGATGGGCGTGTTCAGTGGTGGGGATTTCAAACACCTGTAGAAATGCTCAATTCTTGGTCCCCCAACTTGGCGGCTGGAAAAAATTCTACCCAGTAGTTTAGTTCAAACGATTACCGCTAGAACGGGCCACTATGTTGGGCTTGAAACCACTCAGCCAATCCAATTTGAGGACTTAAGGTATATAATATCTGCTGTAGGGCGTAAGTGTCATTCAGTCTTTAATCGTCTAATCATTTGGAACTAAACATGTCTGGAAGAGGAAAAGGAGGAAAAACGAAGGGAAAGGCAAAGACCCGTTCATCTCGTGCCGGACTTCAATTCCCGGTCGGAAGGATCCATCGTCTTCTCCGTAAAGGCAACTACGCCGAAAGAGTCGGTGCCGGTGCGCCCGTTTACTTGGCCGCCGTCATGGAATACTTGGCTGCTGAAGTCCTCGAGTTGGCTGGCAACGCCGCCCGTGACAACAAGAAGACCAGGATCATTCCGCGTCATCTCCAACTTGCCATCAGGAATGACGAAGAGTTGAACAAGCTTCTCTCCGGAGTAACCATCGCCCAAGGTGGTGTACTTCCCAACATCCAAGCCGTTCTCCTCCCCAAGAAGACTGAGAAGAGCGCTTAAGTCTATAAACAACGACTTACCATTTCAACGGCCCTTTTCAGGGCCAACAAATGAAATCACTATTAACTTGCTTGCGATTTGTCTAAATCCACCTGGTGAGTTCCAGGTCATTGGTATATTTCTCAGCGGTTTGGATGATGAACTCCGTGGCGCAGGTAAAAACACCCATAGACGGATTATACAAAAGGAAATGAAGCAACTCCAGCCCATTCTAGGTTTTCGAAAAATGTAAATCCGTCCCAAATGAAATTATTGAAAATACATAGTAGGTAGGTGAAGACTAAAGAGTACCTATCTACTACTTAGGTTTTTTTTGGAATCATATTTAGTAGGTAGGTGAAGACTAAAGAGTACCTATCTACTACTTAGGTTTTTTTTTGGAATCATATTTTCTCATTAAGCCTTCTCGTGTCAGGTTGGAATGGCTTGGAGGCCGAAAGCCTTTAAAAATTAAAACAATTTATTACGTAATTCTTAATTTAATTTAAATGAGAGAAGGATTAATGAGAGAGAATATGAATCCAAAACCTAATACCTACTAACACACATTAATTAAGGCTCTCACTTAAAAACGAAAAGTCCTAGGGAGTCGAGACTAGTCTTAGAAGATTAGAAGTAGATTAGAAGTTTATCCTCCCTACTTCATGTCTATAAAACACGGAAAAAACGGAAAAATACGATAACACTTACTACAATACTAACCGACGAAGGCAACGCGGAATGGGCGAAAAGTATTTCTATCTTTCCTACTATGTTCTCCACATTCCGTCAAAAATGTACAGACTTTAGATTTTCCGGTTTGTCTAAAACACGGAAAAAGCCCAAAGACGGAAAAGGCGGAAAATCTAAAGAGCGTACATTTTTGACGGAATGTGGAGAACCTAGTAGGGAAGTTAAAATTCTTTTCGCCCATTCCGCATTGCCTTCGTGGGTTAGTAGTAAGTGTTATCGTACTTTTCCGTTTTTTTGGGCTTTTTTCCGTCTTGAAGTCCGACATGAAGTAGGGAGGATAGAGAAACTTCTCGGCGATTCCGCGGAAAATGGCCACTTGACCACACAAATTCCTCAACTATATCGTATTTTTCAGTTTTTTCTGCCTTTTCCGTGTTTTAGACATGAAGTAGGGAGGGTAGAGAAACTTCTCGCCCATTCCGCGTTGCCTCCGTGGGTTAGACCGGAGGCGGAAAATGGCTACTTGATCACACATAGGTAGATACATAGGCAGGTACATATAATAATGAATAAACTTAAACATTTTTCAGAAAGTTTGAATATTAAATGACTTTGGCCCGAGAGTAAGGTGATGAACTCCCACTTTCCTAATCGGATTTAAAATCAATGAGATTCAAGGGCGGCTATCTCAGACATTAATCTAGGTAACATGTTTTAAATCAAGAAAATAGAAATTATTATTATAATTTATAAGTTAAAGAAATTTGCATTCTGCGTAGAAAACCGTAACTTTTTGTTGGCCCTAAAAAGAGCCATTTTTAGTTCCTTTATTGAAATAATTCTGCGTATAACATGGACGAGTATTACATGGTACCTACTGACAAATTGCATTTAAAGTAGATTGGTCACCAATCTTTGGTGTAATGTTAAGTAGTGATAATATTTGTTGGCCCTGAAAAGGGCCGTTGAAATAAGGGTTCGGATTCAGGCACCCATGAGAGAAGGCGTCTTAACCGCCGAAACCGTAGAGGGTACGTCCTTGCCTCTTCAAGGCGTAGACGACGTCCATAGCGGTGACGGTTTTCCTCTTAGCGTGCTCGGTGTAGGTGACAGCATCACGGATGACGTTCTCAAGGAAGACTTTGAGGACACCACGAGTCTCTTCGTAGATGAGACCCGAGATACGTTTCACTCCTCCACGCCTGGCGAGACGACGGATGGCGGGCTTGGTGATTCCCTGGATGTTGTCACGAAGCACTTTCCTGTGACGTTTGGCGCCTCCTTTTCCGAGTCCTTTTCCTCCTTTACCACGGCCAGTCATGTTTGAAGACGATGTGGATACTTCAAGTATAAACTTAAGAATGAATTTAAAGGGACCAGCGGAAGACTATTTATACTCATTTTGACGCCCAAAGAAAGAATCTAATTGGCCGCAGTCCATCCCCTCCATTTAGCCGTATTGATTTGCCACAACCATACTACATGACGTCACTTTTTAAACACCCCTCCACTGCCTTTCGAAACCGTATAAAATTTGGTAGATTACCTACCTACCTATGAATTAGAAAATTATTATTAATTATTATTATTAATTTATTATTATTTTTTTGACGAAAAATTCTCTCTTAAAACGTTGATTTTTTGGTTTTTTAACGAAAAATTGTCCCCTAAAACGTTGATTTTGAGGTTTTTCAAACGAAAATTATATCTTAAAACGGATTTTGAGGATTGTTGACGAAAAATAATTGTCTCAGTTAATTTTAAAGCTTATGACGAGAAAATGTCTCTTAAAACCTTGAATTTGAGGTTTTTGAGGAGAAATTTGGCTTTGTAAATTTTGATTTTAAGGTTTTTGACGACACAAAAATTGGAGTACAAAGGTAGTTAATTGAAAGCAACTCAAAATTTTGAAGTTTAAGGGCTTTTTCATTTGTTGGCCCTGAAAAGAGCCGTTGTAATTCAAAACTTTAGCTCAGTAGGGGCCGACCCGACGTCCCCTCTCTACCTTTCGAACCGAGTGAGGAATATGAGACGGCTACGGTAGCGGGCAAGTAGAATATCCGATAATAATTTATAATAATTTGGTTTATTCATTTAGTTAGATACAAAAGATACAAAATCAAAGTACAAATTTGCATGAGCAAAGGCTC
Organism: Orius laevigatus; assembly: GCA_018703685.1. Taxonomy (NCBI): domain Eukaryota; kingdom Metazoa; phylum Arthropoda; class Insecta; order Hemiptera; family Anthocoridae; genus Orius; species Orius laevigatus. Next base: position 61,009 of record JAGWEN010000114.1, read on the forward strand.
ATTAACGCAAATATAGATAATTAGAACAGAACGATATAAGCAGTATAAACATTAATAAAAGTATGCTTTAAATGACATGAAACTTGGTAGGGGGTAGGATGATAGGAGGAAGACGAAAAGGGTTAAGAGAAAAAGAAGAAATGACAGGGAAGGGAATCTAGTTGATGCTTGAAAGATGGTCCGCCACTGCCCGATCGAAGGAGGACAGCGAGGCTGAAGCACGAGCTTTGAGACAAGGAATTCCAGGCCCGCGCACCTGCGATTTGGAATGAATTAAAATAGTGCTTGATCGTGGCATGAGATAGGTAGAGGCGAAGATTGGAGGAGGTAGTAAAAAGATGCAAATACATAGTTAGGAAATAGAAAGAGAAAATATGAACTACGATATTATAGTAGAATATACGAGAGATTCGAGGGCGCGAAGCTGGTTGGCCTCCTATACGGCTATACAGGAGGAGACGAGACCGATTCTAATGACCTCTATTCTGAGTCTTTGCCATAGCCCATAACTCTAGTAAACTAAAGAGGCGCTCGTGTGGACAATTTTTCAAAATTTTACTCTCATTTTTCAACCTACGCATCAGGGTCCGAAATTTTCTAAATAAACCTTTTGAAAACACCTACCAAAAGTCCCATCTAACTAATTTGATTACACAAAAACAAACGGGTTTAACGTTTTGAAAAAAAAAGTTAAATGAAATTACGATTAACGAACTGAGTGGAAATTGAAAGTAGAAGCTGAGATCTATCGGCTAAGTAGCGTACTAAAAAGCCGTAAAACTCGTAGGCCAATAGGCGACGTGAAACGGGTTTAACGCGTTGAAGAGGGGAGAGGCCGCCTTGAATAAATACCGCTGCCAGCCAACGTACCGTCATTCTGGAATTTGTACTTGGATCAGCATCATGCCTCCTAAAGCATCTGGAAAAGCCATCAAAAAGGCCGGCAAGGCTCAGAAAAACATCACCAAGACCGACAAGAAGAAGAAGAGGAAAAGGAAGGAATCCTACGCCATCTACATCTACAAAGTGTTGAAACAAGTCCACCCGGACACCGGTGTTTCCTCCAAGGCGATGAGCATCATGAACTCTTTCGTCAACGACATCTTCGAAAGAATCGCCGCCGAATCCTCTCGCCTCTCTCACTACAACAAGAGGTCGACCATCACGAGTCGGGAAATTCAGACCGCTGTCAGGCTTCTCCTCCCTGGTGAATTGGCCAAGCACGCAGTCTCTGAAGGAACCAAGGCTGTCACCAAGTACACCAGCTCCAAATAAAGCGCCATACAAAGCACTTTATCATTTCAACGGCCCTTTTCAGGGCCAACAATTGAATTCACTATTTGTATATCAATGATCAATCTCTCTTCCATTTACACCTTCCATCAAGTTGAGGATTTAGCCGTCTTGTCACTCGTGCAGGCTTATGCGAACAGAGCAAGCGTGATTCTTCGCTTGTCCACTATGCACTGCCCACTGGTTGGGAACTTGAGCGCCTGCTTCTTAGAAGTAAGAAAGAGCCAACAGGGCCAAGTTTTTTTTTTTGTGTGAGCCGTAATTTAAGGTATTAAAGGCATTAGATAGACAAAATTAGAATTAACAACTTCCATAAAACATCAATTTATTTAAAATTAAAGAATCGGAACGACTTAAATTATTTACAGCAAATTTTTTTAATTCCAAAATCATTTCTTTTTAAACTTTTTTCCAGGTTTAGGACGTTGCCCCTTCTTCCTTTTCAGGTTCCTCATATCATTTTGGGCATTTTTCGCCCAGTGGTTTCTTTTCTTTTCCCATGCAAGTTGTTTTGGACCTAAAAAAGTAGAACTTAGTTAATCGAAAAAACCTTATATCAATTTCAACGGCCCTTTTCAGGGCCAAAAATTGAAATTTTACTCATTACACATCGAACTTAAATAACTTACCAGAATTGTCTTTATTGGAAAGAGAGCTGATCATTCCAGGCTTTTCATAAGAAGAACCAGCTTCCTCCAACAACTCAGCAAATTCTTCAGCAGGGGCAAACAAGCTATCCAGTCCGTCCCCTTTTTTGAACTTCTTCTTTTCATCAATAAACTTCTAAAAGCCCACAAAAATAAATAAAAGTGAAAGATTCATTAAACTTACGGCTTTCTTTTTCTTCTTTTTGGAGTTCAATGCCTCATCAATGTCAATATCGCCATCAAATTCCTCTCCACTTCCGAAATCCATGATTTCATCATCATCTTCAGCATCTTCATCCAAATCGAAGTCATCATCTTCCTCTTCTTCTTCTTCAGATAATTCATCCTCTTCATCTTCTTCGGGTTCACCTTTTTTGTTCTTCTTGCTTAGTTTTTCACCGATATCATCAAGGAAATCCAATTTGTCACTTTTCCTTCCGACCATTTTGTCCAACATTTCTTCAAATTCTTCACTCGCAACACTATCATTGTCATCATCATCGTCATCGTTTTCTTCATATTTCCTCAACTCCTGCTTCTCCTTGAGGTACTTATAAAGGAAAAGCTCATCCACTGGAATCTGACGTTCTGACTGGCTCAAATAATTCTGACTCGTCACATTCATCGACTTCGCCCCTTGAGGTTTGTAATATTTCCTCGACGCCAACTGCGGGTCTGGACCATTCTCCTCTTCAGACTTCACATTCTTCGGATTCTTAAAAACGAACCTTTCCAAAAATCTGTTTATCGTAAAATCCGACAAAGGATCACCATCATAACTGATAACCTCATCTAAAAAATTACTTAAATACAACACAAAATAAAAAATAAAATTACTATTAAGGATTTTTGTAGCAAATAATGAAACAGTAGGATGAAAATGTTGAGACAATAACGCCAGTTCCAAATATGCACTTTTATCAGCATTAGCATACGATGGATTCCTTGCCATGGCATCATACTGGGTCGATTTTATATTTACATTTCTCTTATTTAAATCTTTATAAACCCAACCCTGAGCTGTTTTTTCTTTTTCTTCTTCATTCTGCTCAACTACGTTCTCATCCTGAAATATCAATAAAAGAAAGAAAGAAAAAAAATTTAATTTACTTTGTCAGCATCAAAATATTTTTCTTCTTCATCGTCGCTATCGAATTTGTCTAAATTTGACAAATCTTCAATCGGTTCCATTTTGGTAGATAATAAGTCTCTTCTTCTTTTCGTTATTAGTTGTGATATAAAATAAAGAATTCCACATACAACGGGGACAGGTAAGAAATGACAGATCTAGAAGAAATTTAAGTTTTAGAGCAACAAAAAGATTCACTCATTCAGGGGCGGACTGGGACCTTAGGGTGTGGGTGGGTTTTCAGTTAAGGGGGCGACCGATTGAGGGGGGGGGGCGGCGCAGAAAATTGGCTCTTAGAAAAATATATTCAGCAAAAACAGAGGTTCCTAAACTTTTTCACAATGCGCCCCCTTTTAAACAAATTAAAACCTTTGCTTCCCTCCCCCCCTAAAGTTTTCAATGTTAACTTTGAGGTTTTTGAATGAAATTTGGGTTTTAAAATGTTGATTTTGAGGTTTTTGAAAAAGAAATTGCAACGTTGATTTCGAGGGTTTTTTTAGGAAAATTTGGCTTTTTAAATGTTGATTTTGAGGTTTTTGTCGGAAAATTAGGCTTCATAAATGTTGAGTTCGAGGTTTTTTTAAACCAAAATTGGGCTTTAAAAATGTTGATTTTGAGGTTTTTCACAAAAATTTGGCTTAATAAATGTTTATTTTAAGGTTTTTTGATGAAAATTAGGCTTTGAAAATGTTGATTTTGAGGTTTTTAGACCAAAATTAGGCTTTTTAAATGTTGATTTTGAGGTTTTTGGACGAAAATTAGGCTTCATAAATGTTGAGTTTGAGGTTTTTTGACGAAAATTAGGCTTTACAAATGTTGATTTTGACGTTTTTGACGAAAATTTGGCTTTAAAATGTTGATTTTGAGGTTTTTCACGAATTTTTGGGGAATTTGCACACACAAAAAAATCTTGAGCTTTTCCCACACCACCCCCTGGGGACAGCTTACGCCCCCTAGGGGGGGGGCGCCTCTATTGGGTACTGTCCACCCCCCCCCCGGGCCAGTCTGCCCCTGCACTCATTACCTGGAAGAGTCTTTTGATGAAAGCTTTGACACGATTTGAGTTCGAATCTTTTATGAGCGACTTGAATAAAAGGTTGATCAGCATCGCATGATGGCATGAAGTGCTCAATTTTGGATCGAGAAGTTTTTTATACAAAGCGCAATAAAACCTTAAAAAAGGGTTAAAAAAAGCTTTTTTAAATATTTTTGGTTACCTATCATCATCAGATTTTGAAACCTGTTCAAGTAAACAAAGAGCGTGAAGGGCGATGTTGAATGGGGTCAAATGGACAAGTTTATAAAGGGTATCGACATGTTTGGAAAGGCTACCATCATCTTTGGCAAACGGAAATGCTCTCTTGACCCCCATCAACAGTGCTCCCATCAATCTTGAATCAACTTCTCCCTAAAAAACAGAAAAATGATTGATAATTTGGTAAGACTTTAGAGAGCCAAATTCATCAAAAAGGAAGAAACTAAAACATACCTGTTTTATTGAGGCTTTGAAAAACGAAAAATAGATGTTTATAATATTTCTGGCAATTAGAACGTCTTTGTTTTCAAAAATGAACTGAGAAAGGAAGCAAATGCAGTAGTATTTTGTCCTGGCTATCATGTTGGGCCTGAAAAATAAACAAAAATTAAGTAGACTTGACAAAATCTAGGAAAGCGATGCCAAACCAATATTTTTTTCTCAACTTTTTTTTCCCTGAAACTTAGCTAAAACTAGACAACCCATTTTTTCCAACCGAATTTGCTCCCCAATATTATTTAGTTGACAAAAGCCTTTTTTTTTAGATTTTCCCTGAAAATTATCTGGGCCCATTCCCCTCCCCCCAAAATGATGACATTTTTTGTTGAGAAAAGTTTGTTCTCCATTGTTTTTTTCCTTTTCTTTTTCCTATCCCACAGGCCACAAGTTATGACATTTCTTGTTGTAGTTGTAACGTAAAAAGTCAAAACCCTAAAAAAATGGTCTACGCCGAACAACTATCAAGTGTCAAACCCCAAAAAAATCCTGCAAAATGACACACCTGAATAGAAGTTTTTCAACTTCGTCCATAACAGTTTGCTTCATGTTTGGATGTACCCGCAGCAATTGAGTAAGACAGTAAATGACCTTGGCGACAACTTTTTGACTCGGATCACCCAGTTTGTTGATCAAAAGCTGCAAAAGTTCTTTTTCCCTTTCCGGATGGCCGGTGAGAAGTTTGTTCATTATAGAAACAGCTTTGATTCTATTGCTTCCAGTGTGTCTTTGGCAATTTGGTCCAAAGCTAGGATAAATTGCTGATACAGGTCTTTCAGTTTGTCTTCAAAAAGCCACACTGATAATTTTATCCTCCGACCCCTCGCACATCCTGAAGTTATCTCTTCGATTTTCGTCAGTGGCTGCTTTTCAAAACTTCTCAACTTTCTATCAGGCTTGAGTAAGTCTTCAAGAAATAAATCAGACAATGTTTCTAAAAACAAAAATATTATGAATGTGAAAATTTGCTAAAATATAAGCATACCCATGACTAAAACACATTCTTTCTTTTTGGATGCTTTGGTCATATTGATCAATGTTGCTATGTGATTGACATTGTGGACGGGCGAATCTTGAATGGTGACTATGTGAGCGGCGACTTTATCTCTGGCAGTTCCTTTCGATAAAACGGTCTTTATCCAAGCAGCACTTGAACCTTTTTTCCCTTTCCCTTTTTCTGAAAATAAAGAATCAAAAATCAGGCAAAAAATCTTTGAGGATAGCCAACACGGAAGCCCACTCATTCAGCCAAACTTGGTGCTCTGAGAGAACTTACTTGAATGAAAAATTTTAGTCTCCTCGTCCAGTACGTTCTGCGCTTCGATTCTGAAGTTTATCAACTCGTCTTCGGTTGGTGGTTTATAATCTTCAATTTGGTCATCTTTAAACTAAAACAGAACCGAATTTCAAATGTGAATTGAACAAATTAAAAAAAACCAACTACCCACCTGTTCGTACCACTTGGGTGGCGCATCTTCTTCGTCGAGGTCATCCTCGGCATCATCCGTCTCTTTGAATAGTTTCTTCTCTAATTTTGACAGAGCACGATCGCTTTTGGCGTCTTTTGACTTCCCCATATTCAAAACACGCGAAATTAAACAAAACAACTTAACACGACCTCACATGGACGACTGTAACAGTGAATAGAGGAAGGTTAGCAACAGAGAAAGATGAGCGAATCTCTTGCCGCTTGGTTCTCTGCTGTCAAGCAAATTCCTTTGAAGCGCCTAAAATGTTGATGTAGACATAGCTATGAACAAGCTACAAATTTTATTATTAGCTCGTAAATGAGGAAAGGAATTTAGGTCCGCAAAACACAAATTTTCATCAAAAATGTGATATGGAGGAAGAACAAAATAACTCAAACTTTCTGAAGAATTCGGGGCTCTACAGACGCGTGTGCTTGGAGGTCCCGGGGGCCGGGGCCATACAATTCACTTAAAGGTCTAATTTTACCTTTATTCGCTGCCCCAAATGGACATTGTCGCAACTACAAAAATTAAAATATTCCAGGTGAAGTAAAAAAAACTTACGCCTAGCACAGTCTAGCTCTACATTGCAACTAACCTGGGGTGGCAATAAATTTACGTAATTTTTTTTTCCAAGTGCAACTTCGTGCTTTTTACGCCTGTTTTAAGCCAATTTCAAGCTGATTTTCTATATGCTAATAGATAGACATGACCTGGAATAATCAACACATAGGTACCTACCATCAACTACTACCGTGCAATCTTGTTAAAAAAAGTTCGAAAAGTGAATAGGTTGATTAAAAATCTTTAGAAATGCTTGAAATTACGCACCATGCGTACCATTTGGTCACCCTATTTACTTTTCTCCCAAATGTAGACTATCGCGGTGGTTGGTGCGGTAATACGTGCTGGCCCTGAAAAGGGCCGGCGTAGCGTACTGAACCACGCTAAGGGAGATAGTGAGAGGACAAGTGGCTAGGGTGGCTAACTTGAGCCGGGAAGCGAGAGAGCGGTCCGCTTGACGTGAAAGAGAGACGGCAGTAGGTGGTCCCTTAAGAATATCGTGTCTCGAGCCCGGCGAGGGCGAGAAGGCCGGTGAGGCGGCTTGGAGAGTTCCTTCTTGGTTGATCGCTGGACTTCTTGTTGAATAGTGAATAAAATTGATATTTTGGTCTTCATTTATACCTTTCAAATGAGCCAGCTTATATAGGAAAGAGGAATACCTCAACGAGAGCACCGGGAAGATTCCCGAATGTTCTAGGATCGTGGGCGGTCCCCTTTGCCGTGAAAGTTTTTATTTTATTTATTTACATAATTTAGGTTTAGTATTTACAATTTAAATGTACGAAAATGAAAGAACTATCGAGGCAGGCGCTTTTGCTTGAATGGGTGGCGAGGAGAGCCGCCACATAGACTTTCCCCCAAACCCTTCCCATGCCCCACCTTTCAAAGCAAGTTTTTCAGTAGAAAGAAGAAAGGGAAGGAAAAAAAGGTCATACAGATGTCAAAAATCATTGTATTGTTGTAAATTTAATATACAGACCAATCGTTAAAAAATCACAATGTACAAATTTATATCACAAACTACCAGCCTTTTTCGATTGGAGGTTGCTTATGCGCGAAATAAAGGAATGCAATCGATGAAAGAGCGCTGACTAGGAATATGACGTCGAACCACCTGTGATAGAAGTTGAACTGCAAATCGCCCAAAACTTGAGTGATGATCATCCTATACTCGGGTGGCATGTTCATCCTCATGAGCAGAACGGACGAAACAAAATGCATTCCCTGACAAAATTTCATTATTTGAAAAAATATATTGATTTTTAGTAATACCATGATTTGTGCGAGAATAAGTACGATTATGTTGGACGATTTGCTGCTAGAGATGGCATAAAAAAACTGAAAAAAGTGTTTATTTGGATAGTAAATTTAATTAAGAACTTACTTTGGTTAATGTAAGTAAAAGGCCTCGGATTGATGTAATTACGATGCAGCCGACAAGAAAAAATGAGACATGCTGCGACCAAAATGCGACGTCAATGTTCATCCCAAGCCAGTGGACGACGATTTCCATCCCTTTTGTCACCGGGTCTTTTTTCCCAACACGGTCAAAAACGATGTTGACTGTCGACTAAAAATAATTCGCAATTATTGATGTTGATGAAGTTGAAAAACTTACGATGAATATTTTCCAGACGCAGTAAAGCGAAAAGAAATAACCGAGGCAGTTAAAGTATTTTCCTTGCCATGTTTTCGCCCATTCCATGCGGGCGAGCATGTCCTTTAGATCATGTGCTTCAAGGAACAGTTGGCGGCTGAGCTCTTCCAAACCGGAAGTTTCTTGTTTTAGTTGTGCAATATCTTCAAAAGGTTAAGGAAAGTCTTATATACCATTGCTGTACCCTTCTTTTAGTTTGTGGTTCAAAGGTCAAGTCGCTAGAACCCATAGTTTTTGAGCTACAGGTGAAAAACTGACAAAAAAGTGTTGATTTTGCAAAGCCCAGGGAGGGGGGAGGGTAAACTTGGATTTCCTATGCATGCAGCACCTTTGGCTGCAAGACGACTCCCTTAATTGGTTCTTTTGTAAAGGATACTTTCAGAATCAGCAGCTTTTCCAGTCCTCAGCATCCCCCAAAGACCTTGGGGCGAACCGATTGGAAATCCTGCTTTGCTTCCCCTTCTTGAGAGGGCGATTCGTTTCTTCTTTGAGAGGATCCTATCCATAATAAGCATGAGACGTTTTTCCACAGTGACGACATCAGCGGTCGAAACCTCTCTGCAATAAAAAACAAAATATAACAAAATAAATCTTCTACTTAAATGAAAACCATACCAAAATACCTGATGAAGTATGCCATCGACGAATATGGGTAGTTGACTGCGCCAAAGCCAGAGAGAAGCGCCATCACAGTGACGCCAACAACGCCAACCCTGCTTATAGCCTGCTCTATCGATAAAATCCCCTGCTTTGGACTCAGGAGTGGAAAAGGGTCACCGATTTTCCAAAAGAGATAAATGAAAAAACACCATATCGCAGCTGTCAAAGGTTTTATCATACGTTTTGTCACTAAAATAAAAATATTAAGTGTTTTCTTTTTTTAAATGTAAACCAACTAACCAAATCTTATGTTTATAAGGATATAATAACCGATGAAATATGGTATGGCGACAATCAACATAAACAGGATCAAATAAAGGCCGACGATCCAATGTAAATATCGAGATCTAAAATTAATAAGAAAAGTAAATAAAACAACGAATTTTGAAAATTCAATCATTTAAAGTTTATCAACCATGGCAAGGAAATGGATTTTCAGGCAAAATAAAGATTTTGTTTCATTTTGGGGCGAAATCCCTACTTTGGACACTAGGGGCCATTAGGGGCTTGATACTATTCCTTTACGACAATTGGGGCCCTTTTTAGCATGGCTTTTGGTCCCTTTTGGACACTAGAGGCTCTTTAAATAGATACTATTCCTTCACAACAAATAGGGCCCTTTTTAGCTTCATTTTTGGTCCTTTTTGGACACTAGGGGTCTTTTAAATTGATACTATTCCTTTACGACAATTGGGGCCCTTTTCAGCATGGATTTTAGTCCCTTTTGGACACTAGAGGCCTTTTAAATAGATACTATTCCTTCTCAACAAATAGGGCCCTTCTCAGCATGGATTTTGGTCCCTTTTGGACACTAGAGGCCTTTTAAATAAATATTTCTCCACAAAAATAGGGCCCTTTTTAGCTTCAATTTTGATCATTTTGGATAGGTACTAGGGGTCCTTTAAATAGATACTATTCCTTCACAACAAATAGGGCCCTTTTGGGCTTCATTTTTGGTCCTTTTGGACACTAGGGGCCTTTTAAATTGATACTATTCCTTTACGACAATTGGGGCCCTTTTTAGCATGGATTTTGGTCCCTTTTGGACACTCGAGGCCTTTAAATAGATACTATTCCTTCACAACAAATAGGGCCCTTTTAGGCTTCATTTTTGGTCTTTTTTGGACACTAGGGGCCTTTAAATTGATACTATTCCTTTACGACAATTGGGGCCCTTTTTAGCATGGATTTTGGTCCCTTTTGGACACTCGAGGCCCTTTTAATAGATACTATTCCTTCTCAACAAATAGGTCCATTTTTAGCAAGATCTAGGGGCCCTTAGATCAACCATCCAAACGATCCTGTTAATTAGCTCACCTAGGGTCCAAGATTCCGACTATCTCGAATATTATCAGCTCGAACATCGTACATGATAAAGAAAACGTACAAGCGAATATAAGCTGAACTATTCTATGGTGGATTTCATAATCTTTAAAAAGCATTTTCACAAAAAAGACCCATCCTCCAGAAAAGAAGAAGATCTGGAAAGACAAAAGTTTTACAAAACGAAGCATAACTTCAACATTTACTAACTTGTGAAACGAGAATTATAAATGAATCCTCGATATAACCCATGATAAACTAAATATTACTACTAGCTAAACAATAAAATTCGATTCACATCGTGGAATAATACACGAAAACAATTTATTTAAACCATTTTATAAAAATGTATGTTTGCAACAATGAGTGTAACCTTAAGATTTACGTGGAGGAAAGTTATGCCTACAAGCAGTGTTGCCACATTTAGTCAAACTTCCCCACTTAGCAAAAAAAAGTCCCAAAATATTTACATTAAAGGACTCGGAGGTGAAAATAACCGTAAAACTGATGGGAAAATACTCACGTCTTCCCGAAGGCCGAAATTCCCCAAAAAAATTAAGAAGTATTTGATTTTTCATTTTAATACGCACTTTGACGTCACAAATGGAGAAGGATTCTTCGAGACCGTCGGATACAGCGATCGCAACGGCGACCGACGAAACTCGAGAACGCTGAACGAGTTTTGACAGGAATTGTTATTAGCGATTTCATGTTTTGATTAATCTCCATGATTTTATTTTGGTAAAATTTGGGTTAACATATTTATTTTTGATATAGGATTTAATAGAAGTTCATTTTAGAAAGGCTTCATCCGAAAGAAAACAATGGACGAGATAACTCCGGGCTTCGACTTGAGGGTTCAAAATGGTTCGTTTTTACTCTTTCGTAATTATTTTTAATTAAATTGATTCTTATTGACAGAAATAATGAAAGTTCTACGTGAGTGTCACGTACATTCTGTCGATGGAAAGAACACTTGGTACCGGATTTCGGATTTAATGATGGCCATCGAACGTTTATACGGTGTCGAAGCAGCAAGGTTTGTCGAATTATTGCTTTTTATTTTATTTTTAATTATTTGTTTACTGTTATTGAGGTAATATTATGAAGCTAGTTGTTTCTTTCTTGTGTTTATAAGTAAATCTGTCCATCGTATAATATGATGGGTACTTTCTCAATGAACGAATACACTTTGGTAGGGAACTACCAGGGGCAGACTGGGACCTTAGGGTGTGGGTGGGTTTTCAGTTAAGGGGGCGCAGAAAGTTTTGACAGAAAATTGGCTCTTAGAAAAATATATTCAGCAAAAACAGAGGTTCCCAAACTTTTTCACAATGCGCCCCCCTTTTAAACAAATTAAAACGTGAAGTTTTGAATGTTAACTTTGAGGTTTTGAATGAAATTTGCGTTTTAAAATGTTGATATTGAGGTTTTTGACAAAAGAAATTGCACTTAAAACGTTGATTTTGAGGTTTTTGATAAAAACATTTGCTCTTATAACCATGAATTGGAGGTTTTTGACAAAAAATTGCCAATTTAAAGTTGATATTGAGGTTTTTGTACGAAGATTTGGCTTTTTAAATATTGATTTTGAGGTTTTTGTTCGAAAATTAGGCTTCATAGGAGTTCGAGTGAGGATCTGGAAGGGGACGCACGCTCTCGGCGCCGCTCCTCGTTTTAGTGACTGAAACAGTGGTTAATTTCGGTTTTTCGCGCTGAAAAAAGGGAAACTAAGGTTTTATCAGGTGCTCCTTCATATGGTATAATCCATTTTAATGGATTATAAAAAGGTTCCGAGTAATTTACGTTTTCCTTCTTAATTTTTTCTTGGCTGGAATCTGCTGAGTGGCGTGAAATCGGCATATCGCTTTGTACAGTCAGTGGTAAAAATTTTCCCTCTCGGTTCGGTTTCAAGATAAAAAGTGAAAATGTCATCTATAACCCCCTCCAAATCAGACACCGGGAAGAGACCCCACTCATCACCAGAAGAAACTGAGAAACAGCAGACACAGAGAAAAAGATACGAATCCAAGAGTGCTTTAAACGGAAAAATCAAAGAAACGGAACAAAAGTTGGAGGCCGGCGAGAGCTTACTAAAAGGACTAACGATGATGGACGAAATCCTCAGTGCAATAAAAAGGATGGAAACCAAAATGGTTACGAAAGAGGACTTAACGGCAATGGAGCGCCGCCTAAAAGCCACGGAGGAAGATGTAGCTACCGTCAAAGCAGCGGACAAGAGGACACAAACAAAGTTAGCAAACTTGGAAGACAAGATCAAAGAGAAGAACGTGATGATTAAAGGTTTGACTAGATCAAAAGAAAAAGGGCACAACCCGCAGGATCAGGCAAATGAGTTTTTTAAAAATAACCTAAAAATCAAGTCACTCCCCAAGCTAGAGTCTGCTTTTTGGATCTCGAGAAACCAGTCCGATATTCTTATGTGTAAAATGACGTCAGTGGAAGACAAAATGACGGTTCTGCGCTCGACTAAGGAGCTGCGAAATACGAACTACAAAGTATCTCAAGATTATTCCCCTCTCACAAGAAAGGCGGTTAACAAATTACTGCAAATTAGAGGACTTCTCATCAAGGCGAAAATAAAAAACAACATAAAAATCGTTAAAAACAATTTAATAATTGATGGACGACGATTCTTTTGGGACCCGGATTTAGGCCTGATGACGGGTGATACTCCGGTCCAGGGGATCCTGGACGTGGACGTCACCTCGGTAGTCGTCTAACACGAGCACTGAAAGCGAAAATGTAACAATTATACGACAACGTCAGCCCTCACGCAAAAATACAGAAACAAAGCATAAAAGAAACTGACCTTCTCACACTCCAACGGTGGCGATTTGCATCTGCCGGGCCACCAGCCGGGCGCTCTTCTTCTGATGGGCCCGATACAACCACCTCAAAATGCGGAACACGATCATCGCAATCATCAGAAGAAGAATCAACAGGACTAACCTGACGAGCTTTTCCTCTTCAACTCCTGGATGAACATCGCTGGAGTTCGAACCGACCCCGGCAGCCTGGATCACTATTTCTTCCGTCTTGCTTTGGCGGGTACCCATCGTAGAATATCCGATTTTTATTAGAAGGATCCGGTGTGCGGATTTAATTGGGCCATCATAGAAAAAAGAGTGCTGTGTTTACGTATAATTGCAAAAAAATTGTTCCATTTCCCCCATTAGCCGCTTTGAAATTTTTGAAATATGTATAATATCTAGTTAAAAGTGCAGTGTTCAACTAAAATCATAGTTAAGCTTGAACTCCCCCCCCTCGCCCTGGGTTAAGGCGCGAAAAACTTATGGCCTCTGGGCCTTTGTTTATTGTTTCAGTGACTTTTAATTTTTTTTTATGCATGTGTCAGCTGTTGACACTGGTACATGCATATTTTTTTGTTTTCCGTTGCTTGAAACAATAAAATTGTAACAACTTGTAAGCATGGGTATATCCTATGTTCATAGTTAATACAAATAAAAATAAAATAAAATAAATAAAATAAATTAGGCTTCATAAATGTTGATTTCGAGGTTTTTTTAAATCCAAAATCGGGCTTTACAAATGTTGATTTTGAGGTTTTTCAAAAAATTTGGCTTTATAAATGTTGATTTTGAGGTTTTTGACGAAAATTTGGCTTGTTTGATTTCAAGGTTTTTTGACCAAAATTAATTAGGCTTTTTAAATGTTGATTTTGAGGTTTTTGACCAAAAAAGGCTCTTAAAACTTTGATTTTGAGTTTTTTGGACGAAAATTGGACATGTTGATTTTGAGGTTTTCGATGGAAACTTGGCTCTTGAAACCTTGATTTTGAGGTTTTTGACCAAAAAAGGGTCTTAAAACTTTGATTTTGAGGTTTTTGGACGAAAATAAGGCTTAACAAATGTTGATTTTGAGGTTTTTGCCGAAAAATTGGCTCTTAAAATGTTGATTTTAAGGTTTTTGATGAAAAATACCCTTAAAATATTTTCAGAAAGAAAAAGAAAAACTTAAGTTTGGGGGATATTTGAAGAAAAAATAATCTTGAGCCTGTCCCTGCGAACAGCTTGGGCCCCCCAGTTTGGGAACCACTGGTTTAGTCGATTTTTGGGAGGGGGAAAAAAATTGGTTTAGGTAGTTACTTGTTTTATTTTGATTCACTTTCTTATAAAATTGATTTTAGTTTGTTTATTATGGTTTTCTTCAAAAAATGGTTTACTGGATGAAATTGGTTTACTTTGGAGTGGTTATTCGTGGTTTACCAGAGAGGAAATTGTTTATTGGTTTCCATGACAAAATGGTTTAGTTGATTTTTGGGAGGGGAAAAAAATTGGTTTTGGTATGTACATGATTTGTAGGTAGTTACTTAACAATGCATGGCGAATTTCTTGACCACTATCCCAGAAGCGTTAATTTGTTTCATTAATTTCATTTCAGTTTAATTAAAGACAAGTTTACCTCAGAGACAATCGAATCTGAAGAATTCTCTGAAAAAATTAAACACTGGATCTTGGAGTCTTATTCGTCGCCTAACAATCAAAGGTACATATTTTAATTAGTTTATTATTAACTTATTTTTCGTTTGTTATTTAGTCCAGAAAACACTAAAGAGTTGCTCACTTCGGAAGAAACTTATGAAGCTTTCACCTCTCCAGAAGAAAAAATTGACCATCAAAGGTTTCTTGAGTTTTATATAACTTTTTCTAATTAATTCCTTTTTTTAGTGAATACGAGGAGTTGCATCAGTCATTAAACAATTGCAGAAAAGAATTTTACAACAGACTTTTGGTCATTTCTCACATGCAAGAAGAATCCTTTTATCAAAACTCGATGGTGCCTTATGTCGACTACTCAAAGGAAATGAATAAGTATATTGTACCTCTAAATATCCAATATCACAGTTTGTTTTTATAGACTCAAATGTACACTGAAAAGCCTTTATGAGGATTTTAGAGACCACTTGGACGAATGCCCCGGCCCAAACTTAGCAAACTGCAATTTAGAAGAGAAAATTCAAAAGGCCGTCTTAAAATTCAACAGCGATATTATGAGTTGGTTCAAAGAAAAAATCGAAGATCTTAAAGATGTATGTTTCTCAGCAGCATATACAGTTTTCCTAATTTTTTTTTTGTCCATTTACAGGATAAACTTACATCATTTAACATTGATAACGTACACCAAAAAGTGATCAAAGTTGATGCCTCATTTTTGAGCGACATAAATGATGAGCTAAACTCAATGAAAGAGTCGCAGAAGAAATATGAAGAGAATTTTGAGGTATTTTTAATTTTTTGATTATATTGGACTGAGCACATTGAGAGAATTTTTTCGCTATCTTATTGTACTCATGTTTTTAGGCTCTATCCAGAAAAATGAAGGGCCTTACCGACCACTTGGATGCTTTAAATTTTTTAATTGAAAAACAAACGAATCTGGTAAGAGTTTTACGCTTTCTAAAGAAAATTGTACAAAAGTTTATTTTCAGTTCAAAAAAGTTTCGGAGTCTGAAACTACATATATTGTCAAAAGTGTGAACAGAAAATCTTTACAAGAAGAATTCATTGAAGCGGTTTGTATTTTTGTTTGCATTGCTCTTTGTACTGTGATTGCTGTCATGTTTATTTCTGATATAGAATTAAAAGGTCTATGGTTGTAGTGTAAATTGATTATGATTAGCTTTTTCATTTCTATAACTAGTTAGTTATTTTCCCTTCTTTTTATTTGTTTTAGGACTCTCAGACTTGCCCCAGAATGAGGTACTTGTATACTTATAAATCGTAGAAAACTATTTCTTGAGGTTTCAACTTTTTTAGTTGCATGAATTTTAAATTTTTCCAACTTCTTGGTTGTGTAAAAGGCAAAATGCTTGACAAAAAGATTTGTGAGGGCTATCATTGCTGGGGGCATGTGATTTTAAAAAAAATTAAAATTATACATTTTTTCAGTTCTTCTGATGCATTTGATGAGACTGAGATAATTCACAATGATACTCAAGTGTTCACTAGTACTCCAAAGAGAAGGTTGGTAATTTTCATCTCGTTTTTTGTCTTATCTTGTATGTACTTGGACATTTTCAATTTCCTATCCATGTGGCGCCGATGGGGAAAAGAAAACAAAAACGAAAGCAAATAAAAATAATTTATCGCTGTTGTTGCATTGAAAATTTTAAGTAAGTCTTTGCTTCACCTTTTAGTTAAATTTTCTTTTCTTTTTAAGGTTGAACGATGGTGGTAGTGAGAGGACAAGAAATGTGGAAAACATCTCATCTCCAAAAACTGGTGAACTCCATTCAGAAACTAATTTATCCGAAAATGAATCCTCTTCAGAGAGTCTCCTTTTTGAACAAATAAAGAAAAAATTGCAAACTCGTGAAACATCTTTTGATGTTAAAAGGTACTTAAGTTTATAAAATAAATGATAAATTTTTTTTCTATTTAAGTTCAAAATTATGTCAAAATCCCTCGACGCTAAATAATGTGGAAAATGAGACATCTCCAAAACCTGAGCAAACAGTTAACCAGTCTTGCAAAATTGATTCCTCTGAAGATATCCCTTCTCCCATGTCTTTTTGTAGCCCACAAATTGTTAAGAAAACACTGAAAAATCCTGTTCACAAAACCGTTGGTGCTAAGAGGTATTTAGAAGTTAGTCTTTTCTGATAATTTATTGTTTATTCTAGCCTGAGATGCCGTCAAAATCCCTCGACGCTAAATAAATTGAAAAATGTCTCGGTACCAAAAACTGATGAATCCGTTGATGACCATTTATCTTCAGAAACTGATTCCTCTGTGGATGCTGAGCCGTTGTTTACTCCAAAAATTACGAAGAAAAGAATACAAAATCCTAACAACTTTGGTTTAAAAAAGTAATTCTAATAATAATTTAAAAAATTTTGGCCTCTTTAAATTACCCTTCTGGTTGTGATAAATTCTTTTCTCTTTTCAGTTTGGAATGCCATGTCAATCATTCGACACTAAACATAGAAAATATCTCGTCCTTAAAGGCCGATTCAGATGAAAAGTCAGAAACTGATTCCTCCATGGATGTTGAACCCTTTACTCCAAAAATTATGAAGAAGAGAATACAAAATCCTAATAGCTTTGGTTTAAAAAGGTAATAATATAAAAAATTTTGATTGTATCTCTGCCTCCTTAAATGACCTTTTAGGTTTGTGATAAATTCTTTACTTATTTCAGTTTGAAATACCGTGAACATTTTTCCGCACAAAATGTCTTGTCTCCAAAAGCTGACCATGACAGCCATTCGTCCTCAGAAAATTCGGGCAGTGGTCTTTTTGAA
This sequence comes from Orius laevigatus, assembly GCA_018703685.1. NCBI lineage: Eukaryota > Metazoa > Arthropoda > Insecta > Hemiptera > Anthocoridae > Orius > Orius laevigatus. The sequence continues at coordinate 78,569 of JAGWEN010000114.1, forward strand.
CGAATTGTTCAGAAAAAATCACAAAATCTTTACAACACAACTTTTGTAAAAAGGTTTCTTTCAGACAGTTGTTTTAGTGATAAATTGTTTTGTTCTCTTATTTCAGTCTGAAACGCCGAGAAAATCTTCCGAATGTGGAAAACGTTAGGTCATCAAAAAATGGTAAATTAATCAACGATTTTTCATGGTCAGAAAGCGAATCTTCTTACCACAGTCTTCATTTTGAACCTGCTCAAAAAAACCCTCGGAAACTCAAGCATAAAAAATTTTCTTGTGGAAGGTATTTTTTCAAGATTTTATTTCAATTAATTTTTCCTCTTTTTCAGATTGATAAAAAACCTTTTTTATATGAGCATCATCACAATCGTCGTCTTGTTGTGCTACTGGTCGACTGTTTTGGTTTTTAACTCGAGAGACCCCAACTTCAGGGCCATTCTACATTCTTTTCTTAATTTTCTTGAAAAACTAGGCTTGGCCGAAAGGATTGAAAGAAGAGGACCACTTCCTCACTAAAATTGCTCAATTTGTCAAATGAAATTTACTTTTTTATTAAAATTTTGATTTTTTTTGTATTAAAAAAATTTAACTTGTTGCATTGAAATTAGCCTAAGCTATAAATTATTTACAATGGATTGCTGTCTGACAAAATGTAAGCATTTCCTCTGTCTATGAGATCTTTGATGATGTTGTAAAGTTCGGTCGATTTCGCTTTAGGGTCGGCTTTCGCATACGATTTCAAAGCGCCGCTTAGAAGTTCAAGTCTGTCCTTTTCGTTGGTGTGGCTGTCGAGCCATTCCGAGAGTTTACTTATGGACCATCCGACGCTCTGGTGGGGAGAAGGAAGCTGCGAAGGTCCCATCGAAAACAAAATCGTGCAGGCGAGGCTGTGAGGGATGACTTGACCAAGAACGGGCGACGTCGCTACTTCTTTAGGTGAAGCCGTGAACAAAGGCCTGATCGAACGAAGCGTACTGTAGATCGCACCAAGTTCACTCAGTTGCATACAAAGCGGCGACAAAGCCTCTTCAAGCTAAAAAACAAATTAAAGAAACAACTCCAAAAATAAACTTACGCATTTAAAATCAAAAAGGATTTTCTGCCTTCCTTTATCATTCAGAGGACGAAGCAAACTGATATGCCTCAAAAAAAGTTCGATCGTTCTTGAAGCAACTTCCATACACCTAAGAAAAAAATAATTAACAATTTAAATAACTTTAAAAACTTACGATTGTGCTACTTGAGATTGATTATGAAATGGCGATAAATAAGAAGAAACAGATCTGGCAATAAATGCTTGCAGTTCTCTCATATATAGAGAGTTAGAGCCGGAATATTCTTTTCTACAACAAAAATTAAATGATTATAAGAATACGATGAAACTTACAAATCATAATCTTCTTTGTGCATAGTCAATAAGATTGACTCGATGGCGACCAAGATGGAGGCGAGGAGTGGATTGAGAATTTGCTGAGTGAGTCGCTCTCCGCCAGCAATGGCGTCGTTTATATGCGCTGATGTGTTTTTGCTCAGTTTTGGATTGTTGCTTACTGTATTCTTCAACTGGTCGCAAAAATAAAAAATTATATTTGCGACTCCCACGTTGAGTTCTTGCCCAGGTGTTTGTGCTTCTACAAAAAAATATTAAGAAACTGCTTATAAATAAATTTTACCGATAACTTGAGTCGCAGCTGGCGTGTTGACCAACATCTGCTCTCCTTTTTGACAAAACAACGAGATCGATTTCGCCACATTTTTGGCAACAGGGCCAGTCAACGCTTCATCAACTAAGGAAACATCCAATTCCCTAAAGAAAACTTAACAAAACTGTTCATAAAATCAAATTACCTTGAAATTGTCTTGACCAAAGCATCAACTTTATCAATAGATGGGGGCTGAGGTGGTGCCTCATTAGGCGGAAACATTTCTTGAACTGCTCCTATGAGAACATTGACCGATCTAGTCAAATAAGCTGTTTCAAACTGTTTAACACATTTCCCGCTAAAAAGTTTATATAAAAAATTGTTATTTTAGCACGAAATATTTACATAGATGGAAACATGTATTTGCTATTCGATTCAGATGCATTGAGAGACTTTAACTTTTTGTGCAGGTCAAGATGGAGACCGAGAAGTTTCGGATATTCACCTTCCAAAGCTTGCTTCATATAAGACGAATCTACAATACACAAAGTTCATTGCTTGAACAAAATCGGCAATCATACTTTTGGCTGCGATTTTCAACTGGTCTTTTAATATTTCGTCCACTTGACTCCAGAAGACGAAAGCTACTTCTGATCGTTCATCATTTCCAGTCATCTTGCGAGAATATGAAATCCGGTTGTTCAAAACAGATTGAATGACGGCCATCTAAAAAGAATTAACGATTTCCTCTGATTATTTAAAACTTACTTGAGCACAAGTAGTGTAGACCGGCCTGTTCAGAGTGTTCTCCCAAGTCGTCCACAATTTGCTGCGGAAATTTTGGATGTTTGCTGGTATACTAACACCGGCCACTCTTCCAGCACCACCTATATTAAAATTAGCTTTGTTAAAAATAAATTTTTCTCACCTCTGGTAGATGGAGGAATCAAATTTTCCATATTTAAAGAGTCGCGGACACAATTTTTTACTTCAGTCAACCATTTGTCCATCATTTTTTGCACTTCGACTTCAGTCAAGTTTAATTTGTCCAGTATATCAATGCCAACGGCAACCTAAAATTTATTCAAGTATGTTTTTTTAAAATACATTAATTACCTTTTCGGTATTTAGGCTACTTAAGCCATCGTGGACTATCCGATTGGCTTGCTGTTCGACATTAGTTCTGGTCTGTTTGATCAACTTTTCGTCAGGCTCCAATATTTCGAGTCCTGACAAGTCGACATCTTTGTGGAGCTCATCTATAAAATAATTTACGTAAAAGAAAAGGTTAAATTATTTTCGGTACCAAGTTCGGACAAAACTTGAGCTGCTCGTGGAGCATCCAAATCGGGAAGCTTTCGAGTCAGATGCTGAATCCTGGAGGACCTTCGGAGCAAATCGGTCGTCTCATGGAGACGGGTCAAAACAGTAGACTGAGTCTCTAATTTTTGATACGGCTCGGCAACTTTTGCTTTGACCCTTTCGACCGAACTCACTAAACTCTGATGGAAAAAAAAGTGAAAACAATGACAAAAATCAAGCTCAGGTTCATCACCAATGTTTAAATATATTGGATGCAAGTTTCGTTAATTGTGCCTCATTCAAAAGAAAAACCGTTACCTACAACACTAGTCAGTCAAAAGTGAACTTAGATTACTGAGGAGGAAAACTATTGCAGAAAAAAGCTTTCCTATTTACCATCAAATACTTACCCTCTGGCAGTGGAGTCACTTAGCTGAAGCCAGGTTTGACATTTCCCCCTCTTAAGGATAAAATTAATGGATCAGTGGTGTGTATCTCTACCATATCTATAGCACTTTGGCTATAGATCCATATTTACGATTAGCATCACCCTCTCCACACTAGACAGTTCCACTGACCTCCCAATTAATTCTTGAATAATTTCCTTTATTTATCCCCCAACCTTCCCAATACCCCTACTAGTACCTATACATCACCTCAATAATACCCAACTCACCCCATAGCCCCTTCCCATAACCCTCATCTCAGTTGCCACCCAATTATTCCCCCAACAATTCATTCCTCCCATTTATCCCCCATTGCTCCTTCTCATTACCCCCAAATAGTCCCTACCTTACCTCATATTACTTCCTCAATAACTTTTTTCATCCCCCTAACTCACCTCTTTCCCCCTGACTCCCTCAACTAGCACTCTACCAACAGGGGTAATTGAAGGTTGAGGGCCCTGGTTTCAGCACATGGAACCTGGTAGAGACACCACTGCCAACAGATTTCTCGTATCCTATCAGTAATTTTTATTGAAATAAAGGAGGCTTTACGCTTTAAGAGGACTTTTTATTTTTAATACCTCAAGCCACAGCAATTTCCACCCAAAATTCATCATGAAATGGGGCTTATGAAAAAAATTTTCGCTCAAAAACTGTTGTCACATGGCTTATGACTAAAAAGTTTTCATTTTAAGATTTTTCCCAAAATATGGTTTCTTAAGTTTTTTTTTAGGATGAGCATGGATGACTCAACTCCACAAGCAACACCATCCTGAGGTCGTTTTTAGGAAAATTTTTTTGAAAAACCAATTTTATTGAAGCCATGTCCAGTAAATGAGGTGTTTTTTATTGGGAATTTCAAATTATAATTTCTATATTATTATGTATTTTTGGGGAAACGAATCTCAAGTTATTTTTGAGATAAAAAAAATTGCTAAAAGCAAACATATCTACAAAATAGGAGAAATGACTTTTTTTTTGAGGATAGGACCTAACAAATTCAGGTACCTAAGCAAGATTTAGAGGTCGGATGAGGGTAAAGCAAAATAAAAAAATTGGCCTTCTTGGGAAATTTTTTTTCCATATCGTCCAAGATTTTATTACTAAAACTAAGGCATTTATTATCCGCAAAAGTTCACACTTTTTTGTCACAAAAATATTCTGTAACTTGGCACAAGAATTGTTCCTTCCAAAAACAAGAATTTTGCAGGGGAAATTCTAGGATGAGGCTGAATCCAGGTGCTTACCTGGCTACAGCCTTTTAATTGGTGGTTTAGCCATAGAAAACAATTTAATTTAAAAAAAAATTTAAGGTTTGAATCTAAATTACAAAATAAAATGAGTGAAGATGAGATCTTTTAATTTTTGTTTACACATTTCTAAAACAATACACAAGTAGTAAAATACATGCTACAATCGACTTAAAAAAAAAATCATAATTTTCTAGACAAAAAGGTTAAGGAATGCACAGAAGTACACAAAAAAACAGTCTTAATATTGAACAATACCTATTTCAAATGTATATGGAAAATTAAAATACCAACGGCTTTCAAGGAACTAAATCATAGAATCCGACTGTCATTTAAACCAACTTTCCTTTTTTCTTTGGTACAATGTTGATTTAAAAGAGATCTAGAAAACTTGTGAATTTCAGAAACTGACCTTTAAATACAAAATAAGACTAGCTTAAATATTACAAGAAATAGAAATATCTTTAAAAATAGAGGCTACAATATTTTAAATTATTACAATACACAACAAAATAAAAAAAACCTTAATAAATGCATCAAAAATTTAAACATTGGGTAAAATAAATGTATCTGTCGTACCTGAACATGAATTTGCATAATTGAAAGGACACCTTGTAATTTTTCGACCCATGTCGCCTGGGACACGAGGTCCTCATGCTTTTCCAAAACTTGTCTTTGCAATTCTTTATCAAGTAACTGAATCCCTAACAAAAGAAAAATCAAATAGGGATTAAAAGACACAAAACCTTTTTCTTTTATATATATAAAGCTTTACATATCACACAGTCATTATACAAAATAACATTTAATACTGTAAAAAATCTTGATAAAGTTTACATTTTTTGTTTGTTTAGCCGTATTCTTACCATCAGACAACTTGGAAAGCTGTTCGGTCACTGAAAGTGTGCGTTGAACGTAGTTTTTCAAGTCTACTTCCGGATGTTCCAATTTATTGACAAATTGAGATAAATATTCTAGAACAAAAAAAAATAAATTAATTCATGTTAATTTTTAGGCTGCCAACAATATTGAAGGTATTGGGTAACTAACTAACTAGTTTTTCAATAATTTTTGCCCATGCAATTCATTTTAAGAAATAAAATTATGAGGATTAAAAGATTGTTATTTTAAGAGGAAATGTGGAAGGTAGGCATGCAAATAGTAAAATGAAATTTACCCTAAATGGCGAATTCGTTCTCATCCAATAAAGGAAGTTTAATTTTTTTAAAGGGTGGTATGGCAGGTTCGATACATTGAGGGCAGATGAATTCGACGTCGTCTTTAAGGTGGTCGTCTTTCAAGTTGAGGCATTTCATGTGGAACCACTGCTCGCAGGCACCTTCGCACTGGACCCATTTGACATTCCAGTCGGACGGTTTCGAGCAGTCAGGTGCAGCGCAGCTGTCGCCGTCTTCGTGCTCTTCTAAGTTCGACGGGGCGCTCGATTGGGGCTGGGAAGTGTTCGGCTTCTTCGTCGCTCTCTTTCTTTTCCCTTTGAAAACTTGTTTACGTCTCGATTTCTGAATGGGGGAGGTCGCAGTGAGACTTTGAGAGAGAACCGCCGGAGTAGTGAGATCGACTGAAGGAGAGGGGCCAGGAGAGATCGAATTTGGAAGCGAAAACGCTCGAATCCTGGACGTCGTCTTTTTAGCAACAGTCGATTTTTTCTGCGTCACTTTTCGCCTTGATGTGGAAGGACCGTCAAAATCAAAATCAATTTTTTCCCCATCGCTTGATTCCCAAATATCCAAGAATGTCCACAACTGTTCCAATTCTTTAAAATGAACTTCAAACATGTCGCCAAGAGTGATTTCATATCTTATTTCTGCAAGCCACTGTGTATTGTTTTTCTCTGCGACTTTAACCTGAGGAAGAAGGAAACTACCTTGAGAAATCTTGGATGGAACTTTGACTAAATTTTTTCTAAAAGTATTCCAATTTTCAGACGAAACGGGATCATGGATGTTGTTACATCCGACTAATGTGTTCAACGTTTTCTTGAAAATTTTAGAATCCATTAAAACTTCGACTCGAGCGATCCAATCATCGACTTTTGAAAGATAATAATCAAGGGCGAGACATTCGGGAACTTTCACAGGCATCTTTTCAGCTGCCGCTGAGAGGGTTTTTAAACTGTTCACTGTAGGTCGTTTAGTGGTCGCACAGTAAGAGCAGATATACTTGACTGAGTTGCCTGTAAATCGTGGGATCTTTAAACTCTGGTCCATGGCCATGCAGTGGTAATGGAAAGCAGTCTTGCATAATTCGCACAAATGGAATGTGCTTTCAAATGGCTCACCACAGACACATGAGACTGTACTTATTTTACTGTCCATTTGAGAATTCAGTTCTAAACTTTCAAGTCTTAGCTTCATCAAGCTTTCAATTTGTTCATTGAAGGAGTATTCAAAATATTCCTTGGTGTAGGTGTCTTTTATGAGGCTTTCAATATTCCGTCGATGTCTGAGAAGGCTGTTTTGAAAAAGAAGAGTCCTTGGTTCGAAGCGACGAGGCCACAACGCTTGCATCAAAGTGACAGTAGATGAGTTTTTCAAAAATACTTTTCTTCCTAAATTAAGCCAGCTGGTTACCTGAAGGATGCCATCCCTTAATCTTTCAATTAATGAATCATTTAACTTCTGTAACCGAGCTGATGAGAGTAAACCGTCTAGCTCGTTCATAAATAATACTTCTTCACCCATTAAAACCCTTTCTATTTTCTTTTCTAACGGATTAGGAAGTAGCTCCATTGGCATAGAAAATGGCACTGTGTGATCTAGAGGAGAATCTTCAATTTCAGAGTCACTTGAACCTTCAACTTCTTCGACGTCTTCATCGTTATTTTCTTCGAGACTGTTTATATATCTCTTGAGTTCTTCTTTGGTCATGCTTACTTTGACACTTTTGGAATCAGGACACGATCTAAGTAAGGATTCAGCTTCTGCCTGAGACACTGCCTTCGCCATCGATTCTTCTGTGCTCTTGACCCAATCGAATTCAATCAAACGACTCTCAAGGAGGGGAAGTTCTAATAAATCCAACTCTAAAGATTTGCCGATGTCAATGCATGCTGAGAGTCGGCTTCTAGGAGCGGCTTGTTTGGACAAAATAGAAGACGCCATTTTTTGAAACTTTAGAGCGTCGTCCAATAACTTCTTTAATGCTTCCGTCTCTGAAATTTTACAAGGAAGAGAAAGAACTTCATCGTAAAACATGGCAATGTCGTCGACTGTCAATTTGTTTTCAGCTTTCTTCTTTTTTATACTACTGCCGACTATGAGCCTGGCTAAAGCGGAACAATCGATTGATTTCCTCACTTGGAATTCGAGGAGGTCGATCAAATCACTTTGTGGGAAGTTCTTATCTTTGGCTTCTATAAGCAATCCTGTCAAAGCTCTCAATGATATTTTGTCTCCTTTAGGAGAAAGTGCGCTCTCAACTCTTTGCTTCCAGTTTTCAAACTTGTATAGTTTATTTTTTAGGATTTCAACTGTTTCCTTAAGAAGATTTACACGGTGGTGACATCGGACGACGAATTCGCTAGGCTTGCAGTCGTAACAAAGTTTGTGGACGTGTTCGAGGCAGACGAGTTTCTTTTTGTCGCTTTCGCATGCACAAACAACTCCGGAGAGAAAGACAGTCGTGTTGCATTCAGCACAGACTCTTTCGTCATCTTCGACAGTTTCGTAGTTGAAGTCAACAACATTGGTGACACCAAATGAGACAGCCCGTTTCCATTTTATCATTTCCGCGTTGACCATAGCAATCATATCTTTTAACGTCGCCTCTGCAATTTCTCTTTCCAAATCGTCAGCATTTAATGCCATATTGACCACAAGCTCATCATGAGAAAAGACACACGGACGTTTTAAACTTGAATAGTGGCTTATACATTCACGACCGATTTCCAACCAGTCTGCAGGTGCAAAATTACATGCTTCAGCAAAATTGAATCCCTGATTAAACCCAGCATGATAAGCTCGTGGGAAAGTAATCACGAATTCTCCAGCATGCTGATCCGTTCGGTAAACTGGCACTCCGGCTCTCATCAACACGTTAGGATTCATGATAGTAACCAGTTGGTGCAGTAAATCAGGCTGAGAAGCGAATAATTCAGGTGCTGCGTTCTTCATCGCTTTTTCAAATCTTTCAGCTTCATTGCCGGGAACACCATACCAAGTTTTAGGTTCTCCCATGTGTAAATAATTGATGGAATAACTCCAATGATCTTCATTGTGCCAACAAAATGTTGAGAAACACATGCCAGCGTACATCCATGGTATTTTCATCCCCGATATGTCAGCACTGATGAATTTTAGAATAGATGAGCTTTGCACAGGAAGGTTGTTTAAGTTCCAAACACAATTAGCATATTTATCATATTCTTCAGGAGAAATGGTATCTATTCTTGGCTGGCATGTGCGCGGGAAGCCTGACCCGTGGTGAATAACATGAAGATCAGCTCCATACTCGACCTGGACACTTTCTTCAATGGAAGTCACAACTCGCCAAAATTCTTGTTCAACTTGACTCGTTGACACGCTAGTCGGTTCCGTTTTGAAGTATTTCTTCTTAAAATCATCTGCCATCGCTTTAAAGCTACTTAAAGTGTAGACTTTTTCAGTCTGAGCGAAACCAAAGTCTTCCAGAGGTTTATAAACTTCAGTGGCGACGCATTTTGGGCATCGCCAGTTATCAGGTACTTCTTCAAGGCGAGGAATAAGACACGAAGAATGGTATCTATCACTGCAAGTCGTGCAGACGACAACTTCCTCTTCTATGTCTCCAGTTAAGCAACTTTTGCATAAATATTTAGCCAAAGGGTCGAATTCGTAATTCATCTTTTTTCCACGCGTCCGAGGGTTTTCTTGAAGATCTTCACAAACTGGCATTTTCGGCCCAGGCCCAAGAAATCTTAAGCTTCGAAGTTCTCGTAATGTCGGAGGTAGTTTTCCCGATTTTAGTCTTTCTTCAAGTGACTTCAGATAATTGGGTGAATTTTTATCGTTTGAGCGAGAGCAACCTAAATTTTCTCGTCTTTCTTCAGTTTTTTGCGAAAGAAGGAAAGGCGTGATTAAGTCGTCGTAGTTATGCTTTAAAGACGAACCGGCATTTTTCGACGAAAAGCCCATCATGCTGGCTAATTCGTTCCATTTTTTCGCTTTGTTTACTTCGTCGATTCCGCCGTGGTCTTTGACAAGACGATGAAGAGTGTACAGATCGAGGCGTTTCTTCTCTATTGTCGGAATCTGAAACGTCTTTCCACGTTCGGCGAAGAATTTCGTCAACAAATCAATAAAATTCAATTTTATTCGTGTACTGGCTTCCAACTCGTTTATCCTTTGTATCCGGGGTGAAAATAAAAGCTCGTCCCATTTGAGAGCAAAAGGTGGTTTCCACTTTTTCGGCGGTATCAATCTGATAATTCCCGTCTTCTCCCCAATAGGACGAATGCGTTGCAAAAACTTCCAAGGCTCCGAAAAATCTTCGTCGGTCATTCGAATAACTGGGGCCTCCGTTGGAGTTTGAAATTCAAATTTGGCTTTGCCTTTCTTTGGCGTGATTTTTGGTTCTTTGGGCCTCGTTTCCATTCTTTCTCCCATTATAGGTTCGCTCTCAATTAAATGTTCCGGTATCAAATTTACTCCATTAGCCTAGAAAAAAGAAAGAAAAACTTCTATGACCCAAACGAATACAATTTCATACCACATGAAATAAATAATAAAAAATAAAAAAAGATTCATTTAATATCAATTCAGAAAAAGAAAAAAATCCGCTAAAAAAACTAATCCATCTTATCATACATTCATAATTTAATCCATCCCCTTTTCCTATCTAATTCCTTATTTTCCGATTGATAAATTTATTTTACTACGCGTTAATTTGATTTTTCAAAGAAATGGAAAGGTTGTAGAGGAGAGGTAGGTGTGTAAAATTATAATTTAAAATAAAAAGTGTAAAATTATAATTTATTAATCTAATTAGCTTAATTCTATTTATCTACTTAGCTGTATTCCATAAACTTTAGTTTTATTACATAATTTGAAACGTTGTGAGAAACTCGTAAAAAAAGTGAAATAAAAACTACGTTCAAAAATGTCCCTTATGTTTTCAAATGTTTGAAAAGGGATGTACAATTTATAGAACGATGACGTCCTGAAAGAAAAAGGAAAAAAAAATTCATTGAAGTTGTCCTCGCAATTAGATTACCTACCTAAATAAAATTGTAAAAATGAAAATTTTATTACAAAAACCGGACTGAGGTGACCTACTTAAATTATAAATATTTATGTTTTCCAAAACTAAATTCAAATTCATCGAAAATTAATTGTTCTTTAAACCAGGTTTGTTTATTTTTTGAAAATGTGGGAAAAATGTAAAAGAACGACGGCCAACCAACTTCCCTCCCTCCCCTAGGTCTGTCGATTTATCGATCACAAGCAAAATAAAAAAAGGATTGCAGCACTTTCCAACATGATTTTTTTGTTTATTCGAAAGTATGAGATTTAATTGAGAACTCCTTGTAGATTTTAAAATTCGTAATACGTATACGATTTCAAGCAAATTAATTTTTAAAAAAATCGAACCTTTTGATAACTTTTTAAAAAGTATCATATATCATCTAACTTTTTCCGAGGATTTTAATATTTTAAGAAAAACAGTTCTTAACTCAATTGAAGTAGGTATGAGATTTAATACATACTCTTTTAATTTCGTCATTTGGGACCCCTATTTTATTAATTTCCCCTATTTATTAATTTCAGATTCTTTATCAGAGCTAATTGAAATAAGTTTCTAGTTTCACAACTTTTGTAAGAAACTCAAGAATAATTTTATCACCCAAATACTATTTCCTATGCGTTTCCTTCCTAAGTATTCACATTCAAAAGCACGATATGAAGCCAGTTTTATACGAAAAAGATGTGATAAAATTTTTTGTATCCAAAAATGGACTTCACAATCGTGTTCCTAACACCAAAAAACTTTGAACACATTTTGGGGTAAATAAAAAAAAGGCTGAGAAAACGACCTCTAAGTAACCCTAGGGTTTTAATGGAAATGGCTTTTAATTTTATTCACTCAAGAACCGTTCAAAAGAATTTAGTGAAATTTTTACCGTACTTTAATCTTTATAGTGAGTACCAGCGTTCCACTATCGCCAAGGTCTGAACAAAATTCGGGAATGTTTTTGTTGGGTTGGTCAAATTCGACTCGATTTTTGAGTGTGAAGGGTCATCTGGGAATATTTTTTTTACTAAATCAACTTCGACAGCCCTATAGCTTTCCAATGGTGTATTGAACAAGGAAATCGGTCAAGAATTGAGGAAGTTAAGGACATTTAAAGTTGACCGACACAAAAATCTTGTGCACGTTTTCTTTGAAACTTCGAGTGAAACGTCCCACATCAGGACACTCAACGTTCGCACATGAGAAGCCGTCCTTTTATGGGAATGTTCATGGAAAAATTACTACCAATGAACGATGACAAAATTTAGAAAAACATGTTTCAAAAACCATTTTCGTGAAGCATCAGTAAATTGTTAAAAATTCTCCCAGAAAACCGCTGGTTCTTCTGAGAAATTTACTAAGAAACGTCGTGAATAATTGCGTCATCAAAAATAATTCAAAGAAGTGGGAACAGTCTGCGTTCTTCGTAGACCGCATAATTGGGGATTTTTAAAATGATATTGATATATTTTCTTGGACGTGTTTTCAGCAAACCTGATACCATAGCATAGCATTCAATTGTGCACTGTGAGGAGGGAGGAGTCCGGTTATTAGGAATTGTTTAGGATACTAAAACCTAAAAACCTTTAAATTTTGAAACAAAAAGCGTGCAGCTACAACTCACGTAAACCGAATTTAATTTTTCCCAGATTTTCAATTTCTCATGGAAGACTTCAAGAATCTCTGATTTTCACAAATTTTGGTTACGTATGTTCTAAAGTTTCGTCTGACGACACCAAAATTAATTTAAATAATTTGACTGTAGACACCAATTATACAATATCTGCGTACCTTGTATTAGCCTCACATAAAAACCAAAATATAAATAACCTATATTCTTGGGATCCCCAGAGCATTCCTCGCCACAAACATATCAGGCACTAAACTAGACATCAGTCACCACTCATCAAAAATTCGACATACATATTTCAGAGAAATCAGCTAATTACCGAAAGTTACCAATTTTATAAATAAAACACGATTTCACAACTTTTGCCAAGATCATTAGACACCAAAATTAGTGCTCAATAATAAGGAGTAGTTGAATTATTCAAAAATCAGTTTTCGAAACACGAAAAAAAAAGCCATATTGGTACATCGATTCGCGATAAGTACGGCAGTGCCCCTTTGAAAATTAAATACTCAAACTTGAATAATTTTTAATTAAAAACCATTTTTAGTTTTCTATTTAAATAAACTGTACTCTAAACACGATTTGAGAAAGAAAAGATACATACGTTTTGATAATATCGACTACAAAATCAACCTTGGGACAAAATTGTACCTACCAAGAGAAGAGAAGGCGAAAATCCCTACCGACAACATGGCGACAAAGCATCGAAAAATTAAACAAAAGGCCAAACTTAAATAATCGTTTAAAAATATAAAATTCGCTATCGAAGTGTTTAAAAAGCGAAAAGATTAAAGAAAAATCAAAAGGGAATTTATAATCTGAAGAATAGGGCTGGAACTAGGGCGGACTAGAAGAAGACCGAAAATGAAGACGTGCGAGGAGGAAAGACTCTAATGGCACCTCGTTTTCCAGAACCATCCACTTTCGAAAAATAACACCCAAAATCACTAACTACTTATAAATTGGTTTTTTACCGAAACCAATTTCCAAAACTCAATCAAGTTTATTAATTTTTAATTAGTTTATAAAAATAATAACTTTAATATTTAAAAAAAAATAGTTACTTGATAAGTAAATTTTAAAGTTTAAATTGATGTAAAACGATTTGATGATAGAACTGTCTACAACCTTGGTCAGGAGTGGAAAGTAACAAAAGAGGAAATCGCTATTGAGAAAAAAAATGGACAGTAAAAAACCCGTAATCCGAGACTTATTGGGAGCAACCGATGTCAAATTAGCGTACCGATGGAATAACTAAACGATAAAAAACCGGAAATTTGAGGTTGAAATGCTCGATTTTGTTGATTTCGAAAACGTCTTACCAGCTTCGGTCTCGTGCACGTCGGCCCCCTCGACAGAATACTATGAGCCGAACTGTGAAGAAAGATGGCTCACGCGCAGTCATAGGAATTCGGAAAGTTAAAACGCGAGAAAAAATTAAGTAAAAAACACGTAACTTCTGCTAACATCAACGATTTTCGGATTAAAATTAGAAAATTTAAGTTCTAATTCGTAATTTGAAGGAAAATAAAATTTTACCCAAGTTGAACCCAACATCAAAAAAGAATCAAATATTGTTGGCAACAAGAATAATTTTAAAATTATAATTATTTACACAAAATGAATAAAACGAGGGGGTAATAGTGGTAAATAAAAAACGTGACTTACCATCGTTTTTCAATAGGCTCCACACTTGAGTCGCCATTTAAAAATAAACTCGCGATGAGAAAAAGCGAATTAAAAAAAGTATTTAAAAAACTAAAACTGAACAAAAGTAATAATTCAAAGATTTATAAAATTAGGATAAATAAAAAACGGAATGAACAATAAGACGACCGGAATGGGTTTACCTTGTGGTAAGGTTTTTGAGGAGTGGAGGACGAGTAAAGTAGGGCATTCTGGCGGTTAAGTTTCGAAATTCGGTCTGGAAGTGTTTGATGCGTCACACAAATGGGTCCGGGATGTGGCTCAGTCTGGCGGGTCGGAGAAGAACCTCGTGATTAGGACGGCCCACGCTTTTCCCAGTTGTGCTTCCCGCTTGGCGTCTGATTCAAAAAAGCTTCGTGAAGCAGCGGATTTCCCCCTGAAAATTCTCCCCGACCGAGCGACCTAGCCGAAAAATGTGTCTACAATCGTTGGCCACTCGTTAGATAAGCGATGTTTTGTGAGGGTCCGGGGGATCAATGTTGGAGGCGTTTTAAGTCATTTTTGGGGAGGATCGAGGATGGTAGGGGAGGTGGAGGAAGGTTCGGGTTTTTTTTTGAGGTGATGAGTCGAGGAGGGTAGGAGAGGTGATGGAGAGAGTGGGGGTGATGGTGGAAGGTTTGGGGATGTCGCGGGCAGGTGTAGGGGTCCTCTTCACGGCTCTAATTTTCATCAGAATTCAGATCTCCTGCAAACTTTTCTTTTGTAGTTATGTCACAGGGGATTCTGAAATTCGCAAATATTTAGGGGTTTGGTACCATCATTGCTACGGGCTACCGGTTCGTCCAAGGATACTGAACACCCGGTGTTAAGTAATAAGTATCCTTGGGTTCGACCTTCACCTTTACAACATACACAGAATAGTGTGGAGAGATGTGGAGAGGGGGGTTCCCATTTTTCCTTCTTTAACTTTTGCTGTCACATTTAGGAAGAATCCACCCTTTGTGGTATCAGTCCCTTTCCTCACTCCCTGGGGATAGGAGGGAGAGCTACAGGTCCAGTGCAAGCTAAAAAAGGTAAATTGTCATGATGATCAATAGACGGTCCTTAGAAGTCTTCATTGACAGGGATGGAATATGAAAATCCATTAATCCTAAAATAAAATTATCATTGTCCTTTATCTTTGTTTAGCACATATTCAACGTTTGACCGGCTTTTAAGTACAAAAACACTTTAAAATTGAATTTTGTTGGTATTTTCAAAGTCTGTTCAAGTTTGTGAAAAAAAATTTAGGCGTACCCCATAGGTAACTCAAACTTTCACAAGTTGAACCACCCTGTATAAGAAAAAAAAATACAATTTCACATCTGTAATTTTATAAATTTGCTAAAATTCTAAGTAAAAATGTCTGGATCAATTACAATAAACACTGAACTCGTTGTATTGACTTCTATCGGAATGCTGACGACACTGATGGAAGGAGGTACTAGGACTGTAGCCGAACACACGGACGACATTTGGAAACTGACATTACCCGAAGACTGGTTCGGACCTGCTTTCGAGCAAGTCGCCAAATCGATTATGGCCCTTGTAGTCCTATCACGATGCCTCACATATCATCTTTACGTTGTCGCTTACGTCATGCTACTTTATGCGTTGATTACCGAAACTGTAATATCATTGATGCTCTTATGGATATTTCTCGCAGCTATGCGAAGTATCTTTTTAAATCTAATAGCGACGCTTTTAGGTTGCCTTTTGTGTTCGTTTTGCTGCACGTTGAAAGCGAGCTGTTTCGAATTCGCTGTCATTAAAGGAATCGAATTGGCATGTTCGGTTTATCTTTGGTTGACCATAGGTGGCTACTACTTAAAACTGAGAGATTACGACGTTCAACCTTCTCAAGATACGAGTATGAATCCATTATCTCATGGTGAACCTCAACCTCTAGATGATCGTGAGAATAGATGCTGCGACTTCTTTCAATGGCTTACGCAGTATGGCATAAACAGGTACGGTCGTGATCGAGCGAATTTGATTCTAAGAATATTGGATATGTCGAAGCAAGAAGTTCGAGATTTTCAAGATAGGCTAAGAAATATGATGGGAAGGGGAAGTAATGTTGATGCTGCATCCTCCAGGCTAAGAAATACGGCGGGAAGGGGAAGTAATGTTGATGCTGAATCCTCCAGGCTACGAAGTATGACCGGAAGGAGAAGTAATGTCGATGCTGAACCTTCCAGGCGTTCAGTTCGTTCTGTTAGAGAGGTATTGCCCAGAGAACCATCTTCAGGCGACCAAGCTAGAGCGGGAGGAACCACCAAAAATTTGACGTGTCCAGAAGCGTGTGCGACGATGTGCCCTGATATATGCACGGAGGAGGTTTGTATGATGAGGAAACCTCCGAGTCAAAAAGCGATTAAAAAATCAACGTCAAATGATACGAATGTGATACCTAAAGTAGCACAAAAAGAAGAAGAGCCCGTCGAAGATTATAAGAAAAAAGTTCCAATCGATTCCTCAAAAGTTGATTCCGAATGCATCGAACCTGTTCAAAAAGAATTTTTCAAAGATGGATACGATATGTCGAAAAATTATAACAAAAAAGCGATCGCTAAAGATGAATGTGATGATGTGGCTCTAGCAGCACGCTCGACGCAATATTCACGCAAATCGTTCAACCATATGGCTCAGGGGACACAATATTCGGACGATTTCTGTGAGAGATATCTGGAAAAGTATTGCTCTGAACTGAAGAAAAAACCAAGCTTAATGAAAACGAGTTCGATGAAACCTCCACCAAAAAATTGCGTGAGACCTTTCGAACGAAACGAAATCTGTCCTAATCCCTGCTTGGATCTTCGACCTACTATAAACAATGCGACTTCGGTATCCCGCACGTATAATCCATGTCCACAACCAGATCCATCGCATGGGCGAAGAGCTGTGGCAAGAAGTAAGGGAAAAGGTACCCTCGAAAGAGTCAGGCATCAAACTGAAGACGGAAGTATCATTTCCATAAAAGTGCTGGTCGTACCCGTCGAGTCAGAAAAAGAATGCGTCAAAGTTCCTCAAAGAAAAGAAAATGTAAACAATGTTCATTTATGTCATTGTATAGTTCCAGCGCATAGCACATCGATATCTTGCAGCGAAGCAAAAAGCGGTTTATTAAACCCTACCGATTTAATAACCCCAATCCAGTCGGATGTTCCAACAGTAAAATCTGAACCTAGTAAAGACTCAGATGCGTATCAGGCTTTTCCGGTCCAAACAGAAGGGCTCAAATTCGAACTGAAAGATACTGAAGAACCGGAAGAAAATACAGAAGAGCTTAAAAGAGAAGCTGAAGATGTCGTAAAAGAGCCAAAACCGATTTTGAAGCGAAAAAGCTTCACGCAGGAAACTCCCGTCGTTACGCATTCCTCAAGGTCAGGGACTAGTTTCCTAGCACTGGCAGAAACCGGCGATAAACCGCTATTAAATCGAGAAAATTCACGTCAAGTTGAGCCAAAATCGGTATACAAAGAAAAACCTAAGACAACTCCAGGATATCCCTATATACTCACCCAAGAAGAAGATGAAGCGACAGCTCCAGTTTCCAAAGAAGTTTCTTTCAGTAAAAGCACCCAATCCGTTCCATCTAAAAATCAAGAAGCAACCGGTGAAGGTGAAAAAGTAGATGTGGAAACTCCAAAAGATAGCTCGCCAAGAAAAACAGTAAGTGATCCAGGATTACCGGCACCCAAAGACGAAAAACCTGTCCAATACGAAAAACTGATGAAACCTGAAGAGAGCGTGGAAGTCAAAAAGCCATCACTTGAATCATGGGAATTTGAATGGGAAAGAGTGAACGACGACTTCAAAAGGCGAATTTCCGACGATAAAGACGAAGCAAGCAGAAGCAAGCAACTGATACAAGAAAGCCCACAATTAAGTGACCCCAAAATAACTGGAGATACCATAAAGCGACCTTCTGAGAGTAAAGAAGAGCCCGAGCGATTGGTGAAAGAGAGCCCATCATTTATAAGAGATCCTACTAAAATGGATGAATTTCGAAGGCGTGCTTCCGAAAATAAAGAAGAAGACGAGCGACTAATAAAGGAAAGCCCTTCATTCGTACGAGATCCTAAAACAGCAAGTCGAAAAAAGAAGACCAAGGTACAAAGCCGAGAACTTCAAGCTATTCCTGAAAATTCAGAAATAAAAAGAGCATCAGTAACTGAAAGCCCAGAAGAACGTGAGAGCGAGAGCGAACTCAATCTTCTGTTTAGTTCACAATCTGATGGCTTTAAACTAGGACCGAGTCCCACAAGGATTAAAAACATAACAGCCCAACAGAAAAGAATCGCCCAAAGAAGGGTGAGTCTTACAGACGAAGAATGGCTTCGAGTTTATGAAGACTTTTTACAAGGAAGTTTCTCTCGCCCTGAAAATCAGGGAGACGACGCGTCCGATTTTTATGCTCAAGATTTATACCCATCGACAGACAGTTATGAAAAAAGTTTAATCGAAGAAAGGAATTTGAATAAAGAAGGGAAAAACTATACAGCAAGTTATGCTTTGACTAAGTATAACAATAATTCCGAATCGTCGTACAGTGACCTCCAACTGGTGACCGATCTCCTCCTCGAACGCGAAGACGACCGAACATTCGAGTACTGGGCGCCGCTTTATTTAGACTTGCTGAGCAACAGACATGAATTCTCCGACGACACATCAAGCTTTTCGACCGTATTGAGTTCAACGAGTACGGTTTCGAAAATCGACAAAAACAAGTGGACGATCAAGTGCAACGAATACATGAAAAAGGCGCAACATCTCGAAAATGAGCTTCGCAAGAGATTCAGCGTTGATTCGCTCCAAACGACGAGCGATCTTACCCTATCGAGCATTGTAGACGATGATATCGAATGCAACGATGTCTTGGAGCGGAAATTGCAAGAAATCATCAAAAGGACCGACGAGGAAGACTCTACATCGAATTAAAGACAATTTGTAATTTAGACAATCTTTTGTAACATCTGTTTATTTATGGTTAAAGTTTAGTATTTATGATTTTGGCAGATTTCCGGAGGAAAGCAGGCTATTGAGGTCGGTCTCAAGGGGGCTGTCGGGTTATACACTTTTTGCCTCTTTTAAATTATTAGGTATTCATTTATTTTATTCCTTAATTATTATTAATTTTTTAAATATTTATAAATAATTTAAACGATATTAATTTGTATAGGCATCTACCTTCCATTCCTAGGGAACTATTAGCTATGCAAAGCCCGCGTTACCTATCCACGTTGCGGGTCCAGGATTTTCTCCCCCTAGCGAGCGTTTGTTGTTGGTTAGGAATTTGAAAGAAAAATCGATAAAAATTGAAACAAATTATTATTTTAATATAGCAATGACAAGTTTTTTCAGTACAATATCTTTGTAATCAGTTCTCATTTTTGTTACATTTGTATTTAACGTTTAAAATAGTTTACAGTCTTAAAGAAGATAAATATTAAAGGTATTTTAAAACAATAATTATTAATACATAATGCATTTTACGGACGTAACAAAGCTACAATCCCCGAAAAAAGCAGGATCGAACCCAAACAACAATTCTACAATATCCTATTCAAAAATCTATGTTCGTATTCACCGCAGAAGCGCTAGTTACGGCCCTTTTTTGTTGCGGTGAAATACTCTGTACTGAGGTGCCTGTTCCATATAGTTAATTTACACTATAATGTGCTAATTAAACTATTAGTTTCCACTCATTCCTTTTCCTTTCATTCAAAATCGGTCATCCCAACAATAATAATTATTACTTTAAAAATCGAATACTTAAAATTCACTTAATATAATAACGCTCCATACAATTTTAAACACTTTTTTTTTCCGTTTTGAAAATATATCATAAAAATTTGTTTAATAATAGTTATAATTAAATTCTAACGAGTGGCAAATCGATTGCTCGTTCCTAATTATATCTAAAGAGGTAGCATGTTGTCGGCATTATAATAATTTTGTATTATAACACTTTTCGAACGTTTAATTTAGACAGAACAATTTTGAAACGTAACTTATTACGCGTTCAAAGAGATTTTCAACTTTGCTCCCTGAATATTTTGTTTTTGAGTTGGAAAATCTCCTCGAAAGTATTGCACATATTGATTAAATAAACTATTTACAACAATTAAATTACTACATAGTTTTCAGTACTAATTATACAAATCTAAGTTTATATAAAAAATGATTTTAGTCAATCGATAAAAACATTATACAAATTGAGGATCGCGTCACGATTTATCACAGCTGTATGTCCCAGTACAATTTAGGCAGTGATTTTAGATTTTCAGCCGCCGATTTTTAGGACGCTTTGGCGTAATGGATGACCGAATTGTACCTGATCGGAGCAGCTTCCGGTCTTTCCGATTCCATTGACTTGAGGATGGCTTTGGAACGTTTTCTCGGTGGGAGGATGAGACTTTCTTTACATTCGACGGGCTCGGGGGAGGATGAAGGGATCGAAGAGCCGGAAACGGGGCTTACGGGGTTGCTGCTAGGAGGAGTCAAAATTTCCTCTTCTTCTTCTATCATGTCCGGAAGTTGGACGAGTTCGACGGGGATTTTGACGTAGGTGGGCTTCCTTTGGATAGAGGCGACTGGCTCCGGGACCAAATAGACAGGAGGCTCAGCTACGGCGAATCCCGGCGTTTCGAGAACGTGGTCCGGGCTCGGCCTGTACTCCGGTCCGCTTTCTTCGCTCGCGACGGCTACTGCGGCAAGGAGGGCCGGATTGACCCCGCCCGGCCGATCGTTTTTATAGAGGTAGCCGCACAATTCACGTATATTAGGGTACGAACTGCTCCCTGCACTTTGAGTATCTCCACTCGATTTATTTTCTTTGTCGCTCGTCGATGATGCGCAAGATGAAGTCTCCATTTCTGTTGTCGCCGTTTCTTCCGTTCTTTCTCCTTCGGAATGACTTTTTATGTGACTCTCCATCGTCTTTTTTGAGGTAAAAGTTTGATTGCAAATTGTACATTTGTAGACTTTTTCGCCAAAATGAGCGACTTGGTGTAATTTCAAAACATGATTGTATCCAAAGGATTTTCCACAAATATCACAAGAATAGGGTTTTTCTCCTGTGTGACTTCTATTGTGAACTTTTAGTTGTTTTGAGCATGTGAATCCTTTCCCACAATCTTTACAAACGTAAGGTTTTTCACCTGTGTGTGTTCGCATGTGAATTACAAGCTGTCCACTCTGAATAAAAGTTTTATTGCATACGGAACATTTGTGAGGACGTTCTCCGGTGTGTATCCTCATGTGGCGGTGCAGTTTTCCGCTGTGCTCGAAAGCTCTTTCGCAAATGTCGCACTTATAGGGTCTTTCTTTGGTGTGAATTCTTCTATGAACACTCAGGTTTTCTTTGACGGAAAAAGACTTGTTGCAATATTCACACTGATACGGCTTTTCTCCCGTATGCGTCCTGTAATGCCTCGTAAGTCGGGCAGGAACGGCGAAGGTTTTCCCACAAAAATTACATTGATAAGGATCATCACCTTCTTTGTGGGTTTTGATGTGAGCTTGATAGGCGATTCTGGCAGTAAACGTTTTTTGGCAGGTCTGACATTGGAACGTTTCGGTGGTCGAGGAATCCGCCGGAGCGGGTTGAGCAGGAGGCTGGAAGACCGGCAAATCCGGGATGCATACGACACGGCGGACGGGAGGCGGCTCTTCCGGGGCGGCCGGCTCGGGCCCTCCCGCGGCAGTCGTAGTAGCGGCAAGTGGACTCAGCGTACAATCAGCCCCAACCGGCAATCCCTGCCGTCCCTCTTCACCACTCAAGTATCCAACCATTTCTGAGACTCTGCTCCAAAGATCTGCACACACAAAAACACAATTTAATTATTAACTTGGAAAAAAAATTATTTAATTTTTTTTTTTCTTTTTCACATTAATTTCTAAACAAACACGGCTTCCACCCCCTTACCGTTATTTTCGGGTCTATCTTTCGTATTATTTGGCCAAAAATTTTTAATCCAGTCTTTGTTCTCGGTCTTAGGTTCCATGTTGTGGTGCGTTCAAGAAGTGACTGACACTGTGTAGAGTAGTGCACGTGTAAGTGAGTGGGGGCCATGCGCTTTAGTGAGAGCGACGTCACGACACGTGCCGCCTTTCTCCCCACCTTATTCGTTAACTTGCTCAACGATTGTCATAGGTCATGTTTACCCCCGCAGGACGAGAAAACAAGAAAAACGCCCTTCTCCTATTACAATAGAATATTATTGGATAAGATAATCCAGTATTTAATATCACTTTTATCCTAGATTTTCAATTTTTCCATAGAAAATAAAAATATTTACCACAAACAACCCCCTATATTATAAAGCAGGTAGGTATAAATATACATATAAAATCTTATCCAAACTATTGGGTCCACTAAACAATAAGAACAAAAATAAAAGAAAGAAAAAAGTGACACATAAAAAAGATTTAGCGGAACAACGGTGGGTGGAATGGGTGTTTTGAAATTGGCGGGATAGCCCCAAGTGGGAGGAGGCTCAGTAAAAGGTTTTCGCCGGGAGAGAACCTAGTTGGAAACCATTCCCTGAGCCTCCACGTGTTTCACTTTCCCTTGGTCACCGACCTTAGTAAACCAACGCGGTGTTACCCACTCTTCGAATTACTTCGCGAGTCTTTGATTATTTTTTTAGCTTATTGTTTTTCATTAATTATTATTTTAACAATGATAAAAAACGAAACTAAAAAAACCAAGATATCTATATCTCAAACCGTCACAATACCAAATTTTACGCCTCCTTCCTAATTATAGATTATTGCTTTTTGACGATGTTTTTACCAGAAAACAAATTTTATATCATGATTTCTACATCCTAAAAAGTAAACCTTTAAGGAACAAAGCAAGAATCAATCAAAAAGCAGTGTAGTTCAAAAAATAAGCATACCTACATACTCAAATACATAAAAATAATATGGTCAAGTACCTATCACTATTTATTAGTATGTATTACAAACGATTTGGAAAAATTAAACGTATGTGTGAGAATAAATAAGAGATGTCTAGTTATCTTATAAATTTAAAGATTAATTTATTGCTGTAGAATATTTTCCTAATGTACAAAGAGTGTAAAATTTCACTCAATCGTCTTTTATAAGATTTTTTTTTTAAATCAATCCAGGTGCCTATGATCAATAAAAATTTAAGTACATATATGTACTTGGTTTGCTTGTTCTGCAGGATGGAACAATTTTTAGGTTTAAATTTTTCCAATCACCCTACAAGTTGTTTTGAGTTATCATTTAAGAATAACGACGGCAAAATGTAAAAATAACAACCTACTTTCACCGTCTCATGTGAAAATTATGGGGAAATTTTTTGTGAAAAATAATGCAAAACGGGGGTACAATTAATTTTTAATTGATGGTAAGGAAATTAAATAAGAAAAACTAGAGAAATAATTCGGAAATCGTGAATTATTGAAATTAAATTTGAGCAAGTGAACGGGTTGAATTTGCACAAGAGTTATTTGAAAAGCAAAATGGCGGTTGGGTTTCCGAGGATTCATTTCGTATATTTCGCGGTCATGGAATAGGCCTTAAGAGAGACGAAAGTTCAAAAACATAAACGAGGGTCCCCGTCAAGGATTGCCAAAATATTTTCGCAGATAAAGAACGACGGGGGCACCCCTCGTCGATGGGAGAATATCAAAGTCTATAAGTATGGTCAGGGTTGGGCGTCAAGAGGCGGCCATCTTTTAGGCCTGACCTCGTCTACAGGATTCTTATTAGGACCTCGTCTTTTAATCCTCGAAAGGCCCACGATCCCCAAACAAATTTTCGAATTTCTTCCGCTTTATTTTCTAATTAAAACGCGACCGATTCTTCGGTTCTATGAGAACGAAAGGAGGGTTATACGAAACGTAAATGGAAGACTGATAAAATTTCTTTAGAGCCGCCATGTTGTTTGTGAAAATCTGCACAAGTGCACTTCATTTTTATATAATCTTCAGGGATTTAAACACAATTTTATTAATTTTAACGGATATTATTAATAAAAATAAATATTCTCAATATTAATTTTAATAAAGGTTAATTCGCGAAATCGAGAAATAATTTTCCCGCCCGGATTTTAAATTTTTTAAAAATTATGACGTAAAATTAAAAGATAGTAAGATTTTATACTTTGGAATAAGGACTTAAAATTTGTTTGTTATTTAAATTTTAAACTGTATTATTTTTTAAAAATTGCAAAATAATTTTTTTTAACAAGGGAGTAGGTAGGTACAGGATAAAATGCATAGCAGAACTAAGTTTTTGCTGACTACTAATTTGTTCCGATTAAAAAATTGCCAATGAAGGTTTTGAGAAAAAAATTTTTGCAACCTAAAATAAATGAAAAATAAAATTTACCTTAAAAATGAGGTAGGTAGTTAACAATGTGGAAAGCTATGAAGAAATGTCGAGGCTCTAATATCTCTTCTTGACCTATGATACACAACAATATATTAGGCAGATCATTCCTCCTTCAGGAACGTCGACAAACTCGTGCCGAAAAAAATTGTCGGAGGGCTGAATCCACTTCCATCCCCTCTACTTCTTTAGGGGAAACAAAGGATCAAAATTGAACAGAAAAACTAAAATTTGAAGAAAATAAATAATAAAATGTGAGCGAAGGGACGAGCTCTGAGGGCACAATGATAATGTTTACCACGATACGTAGACGTAGGACGTGTACGGGAAAGGCCGAAGGGTGACGATCTCGCTCGAAACCCCCGAAATTTGACTGGTTTCTGCCTCGTATCAATGACCTGAGAAGGACCTCTTGGAGCTCCACGTGGAGGCTCGGAAATTGGTTTCCAACTCGATTTCAACCCTTTCTACGCCGCTCTTCGCCCATCCCCACTCTCGGCGATAAGCGCCGCGCGGGCCGATCCCCCCACGTTGAGCGGTGACGACATCCTCCTCTCCACTCCACCGACATCCGACGTTGACTATTTCGGGATTTTCAAAACAAAACTAAATTATGATAATAATTTTTTGAAAAATCAAATTCAAATGACAAAATTTCAATTTAATTTCTTACGCCAAGGGTTGCTCTTCTTATGGCAGAGGATGTACTTGTACTACTAGTAGTAGTTGATTACTATTGCTAGTGGTAGATTACTACATACATACTAGGATAGCAGTAACTGGTTGTAGATTACTAGTATTACTACTAGTAATAATCTACGATGGAATGTGGATTACATTCTAGTATGTAGTAAATTTAATATTTTATTTCTTTGACAGAAGGGATGATCACAACTGCCCCCTCGACACGCGGCCCTGCTTTTTTTTGGATATTGAATTCCAAATTTGGATTCATGTAGACAAAGAGGACCCTTTTCGACTAACTTTTCTCAAATAAATTTTCGACAAGAAGGACCCAATTTACCAAGATTTTGATCCTCTTTTGAGAAAAAGGGCCTTTTTCGATTGATTTCTAATATTTTCTGGCAAGAAAGGCTCTTTTCTGATACCTCGATGCTTATCCTTTTTCAAAAAGAGGTTCTCTTTTTAGCTAGATTTTATCCATATTCGAGAAAAAGGGTATTGATTTCTACTATTTACTGGAAAGATAAGACTCATCACATTAAAAAACATGTTGCCATAGTTGATAGATGGTTGATAAATACCTAGTTAAGAAATAGATGAAGGCCTGTTCAGTACTAAATTATGTTCAAATCACAAAAAAAATTTCTGAGGTCATCTATCTATTTAGGATTATTTCCATGTATTTATGTTTCTTGACTTCGAATATCGATTGATTTGTTCTTTGCTATGGAGTCGTATGGAGGAGTCCACGTTATGAAAAGATGGAGTCAATTTTTTCCCCGATGGATTAACTGTTTTTGGTTGGCAGTCGCTTGGTCTGGGGCAACAACCTCCAAAGTGGCTCTCCACGTGTAGCTCGAACCTCCGTCGGAGGCTTAACACGCGCCAGAATGTCGTGTTTCGATCAATTTCCGTTTAAATATGCATTCGAATTCTGGTCATCTAGGGGATAAAGTTCACCACCCCCATGAAGCTTTGTTCTTAATTCTCATCAAACTGGGGCGTAGGAACCCTTTCGGGATTATTTTATGGGGAAGGTTAATGTCCTGGGAACGATAAAGGCGGGATGGCTAGAACTACACGTGGATTCGGGGAAACCAAAGGCCGAGACTCAGAGGAAGAGTGCATTCAACTTATTTTGGAATCTTCGGGGCTCGGCCCCTTTCCAGGCGGACAAATATAAATCCCGCCCCTCCCATTTTCGGGGCCCTTACACGCTCTTCCTCCAAAACCTAAAAATGGCTCGTTACTTCAATTTTATCTCGCTTCCCTATAAAAAAAGTACCTAATATCACATATCATTACATAAATAACACCCTTATTAGATATAAATATGACTGTCCATTTTCTGGGGGAAAGAAATAAAAAAATGTTTCCATGTAAACTCTTCTTCCATATAAGCATGCAAAAAAATCAGCTAACAAAACTCATTACATGCATGAAAAGATGGTTTTCTTTGTATTTATTGTGAGGGGCTTCTTTGTTTTATTGCATGAATGGCTGTTGAATTTTTTCATGAGAATTTAAACTTGATTTTTGAGGAACAGAAAGGATAGATAAGAATGCAATAGGTGGTCCTCATTGGCACATACATATGCCTGGTACCCTCCAGATCAAAAGCATAGTATGTTTGTGGCACTGAATTCTTTGAGGTTATGATTGCCTGAGAAAGTGCCTAGAGTTCCTAGTGGAAGAAAAGGGAATCCTGATTCTTGTGGGTTTATAAAAATTCAAGAATTAGGTATCATCAAAAATTATTCAAAACGTTCATCTTTCGGGAGCGCATATGTCACATACACATTCGAAACACCCTTCACTCGTAAATCGTTTACCGCATTAACTTTTACTTCAAGGATCCCTTTTAGTTCCCAAGACCACCTGCTAAGTCATAAAGTATATAGATAGCATAAACATACTACGATAAGTCATATACAAACCAACAAAAAAAGTAATCATAGATTTATGAGTAACAAAAGTGACACTTTTTTCCCTTCAAATTTTAACAAATCAAAAATTGGATTATAAATAAATTAAATAGGAGCGGTCATGGCGCCCGAAGTCTGACCTCTTGGAACGACACTTTCCTTCTCGGAACTGTCCAAAAATTAAAGAACTAAATTTCGAATTTCCAGGTCAAAATTCACTTTAAACATCAAAGGGAAAATAATTTTCAAATAATTTTGAACCCTTTGACCCAAGTTTTCCAACTTATGGCCTCAGAGTTCGATCAAGCCTAGTAAATTTCCATAGCGGGGGTTTCTTTCAAGCCTTCTTTTGCGGAGGAGATAAGGGGAAAATTGCTAACACGATACATTAAATTTGAACCCCAAGGATGAGGCTGAGCAAAACGAAAAAAACATTCTGGTGCGGACCGATGGCTCTTGTTCACTCTATTTTTCACTAGAAGGATTTTTAAGAAGAAGCGGTTCAACGCCCTATTTCTTTAACGAAAAGAAAACCTCTCAAGTCGAAATTCATTCTCCCGATGCGATTATTATTTTAAAAGGATTACAACAAGGAAAAAAAACGTGTCAAGCCGACTTACATACTGCGGCTCTCACACTTTTGGCATATATCCACAGCACTTGTCCAGTTTATAAATAGGTTTACGAGTTACCCTAATTTAAAATCTAAAAATTTTAATTAACAAATAACCAGGAAGTTAAACACATGTACCTCTACACATGCTTGTACAACTAGATTTATCATATTTTTTATCAAGGATGAAAATTAGTTAACTTGTCATGTAAAACGACTAACTTCAAAGTTTTAAAAGTACATAATTTTATGTAATAGCTGAAGGAAAATAAAATTATTTTACAATCGCAGTAAATAGTTCAAAATGTAAAATGAATTAATAGGTGATTGC
Organism: Orius laevigatus; assembly: GCA_018703685.1. Lineage (NCBI taxonomy): Eukaryota > Metazoa > Arthropoda > Insecta > Hemiptera > Anthocoridae > Orius > Orius laevigatus. The sequence continues at coordinate 106,681 of JAGWEN010000114.1, forward strand.
TTTTGATAAAAGATAAAGGTTGCGAAATAGCTTTTATTGTACATTAAATACTTAGTAAGCGAGTACATTAATATAAAAAGTTTATAATTCGAGGGGGTTTGCTTTTTAAATTAGAATAAATGTAAAAATTACAGTACCTATGTTCTCGGCGAACATAAAATAATGAATGCCATTATTTCATGAAGTGCGAATGAATCAGGAAGATGGCGTGTCGGTCAGTAGGGCAGGTCAGATTGTTGTTTTTAAAATGGGAGAAAACGACTCGGACGGTCTAGCGTAGTGGGGAAGAGGTTTTTTGCACTTATGCAATTTTGAGCGGAGCTGCACTTGCGCCGTTATAAAACGTCATACGGCCTTGCATCGCCCTTGAAATGCATTCTCGGTGTAAAAATAACCTCAGGTTCATTCATGACTTTTTTTCTCCGGGTGCAGTTTCAAGAACCGCTATTATGACGGTCCAGAAGAATTGAAGGTATTTAGAAAGTCTTTTGTTCGGATTTTAGGGGAAACCGAATTGGGTTTATCGACTCAAGTTGAGTGCCTTAACCAATAAATAGTGATGATGGATAGTTTTGCTTGATAAGAGAGCCGTAACCCGAATTCCGCGACGTAGGTCTGGCCTTGGCTATCGTTTATTGCCCTATTGGGGGCACGTGTCTCTTGTTTACCTTTGCGTGTTCATAAACGAGTGGCCTAATTTTTGTCTCCCCCTACATCGAACCTTTAAATGGTAATTTTTTTCATGACTTGACAAAAAAAAATTGAACTCGACCAAGGATTTTAGAAACTTGGACTCGACAATATTTTTTTAGGGTCAGAAACGAATTGAAATTTGGACTCTTATTGATAGAATTGGCTCCAGAGAGAAAAAAAGTAATTGAGGGTTATTCTGTGTATGATGAAGGATGAATGTAAATATATAAAGGGTTTATTCGCTGTTTGGAGAACATAAGAGGATCTACTATACAGTATCTGAAATCTGAACTCTAACTACTCGCTCAAAATCGGGCTTAAATGCTCAAAAACTTTGCTAGGTGGAGGATAAGTGTGAAGAGTCCTAATTCTGACAATCTGAGACAAACTTAAGGGGCTTCACAACCATTTTGGCTTCGAAAATGAGGACTGCCAACTCTTACCACACCTACCCAACCCTATGGCCCTATGGGCAGCCGGCCGTCGTTATCCTGTAGCTCACTTTGGGCTTTAGACTCCAATATTTGAAGGAAAATCAAAGAAAACAGACTCCAATACATCATAAGTCATCTAAAATTGTTGGTTTAGAAAATATGATCAGTGACGTCCTCATGGGTGGTTTTACTCTTTTAACCTCATTCCAGGATTTTGGGGGGAAAAACATCCAAGGAAAAATTGACCCTGGTGAGCCCTAAAATGGCAGAATATTATTAACAGCATCATAGACCAACCTGAGAGTTAATGTTTTCCCTCATAAAAAAATAAAAAAAGATGATTCTGAGTCTTCATCGATGTTAAAATTTTTTGTAGTTTGATTGCTTTGAAGAGTGAAAAAGTAGAGCGCTACTAAGGAGCACAAATTACACAATATGTATTGGTTGTTATCATCCCGGACGTCTATATTGTAGAGTTTATTAAACCCTCTCTCTTGTCCTATTCGCGATTTCCTTCCATTTCCTAGGTCTGGTTGAGGTGAAAGATCTCGCTCGAAGGTGTTGGCGGGGATGGAAGGCCCGTGGAAATCCGTCCAATATTGGGAAGCGCTGGGTTCACCGGGAACCGGGTCAAAGGGGGAAGTTTCGGGCTAACGGGGTACGTTGCCCCCGCGACACGTGGGCCCACGTGGAACCAGGCCAACGACCTCAAAAGGCCTTTAACACTATTGTTAACATACGAGGCCTCTTACACAATCACAGCCTTGTATACCAATTTCCAGGCAACTCCCAGAAAATATATTCAGACTCGTCTTCACACTAATTGAACTAAAACGCTTATGATAGTTTTGATAATTTAATCGTCCAGGTCATTCGCCACTTTCTTCTTATCCACCCTTTTCAATGATTCAAATAAACAAAGGCGATAACAAAAAAAACTTTGTTTAATTTTTTTATTTACAACCTAAAATTATGAAAGGAAATACTTTTTGAAAAATTTATTTATTAGTGTAAAATTTCACAATGTTTAATTTCAACGATAACACCAGTAGGATAAGATAAAACGATTTAACATTTCCTACTTAAACATTTTTTATTAAAAATTTTCATTTTAATTGTATAATATTCTATGAAAGTAAAGCATAGGAGATAGAAGATCTTCACTTTTTGCATCTGAATTATTCGAGCGATTGAATTTGATTTGAGGATTTTGAACTATGTAGATGGTAAGAAAATGAATGAAAAGTATTCGGTTACTTTTGTTATGTTTTGAAGGAAGGTGAGTACTTTTTGTTTCCTCAGCAATTACGGAGCGTGAGAAATTCCCTTTTACCTTCGGACGCGGGTGTTCCTCTTGGCTTGGCGTTGTCCCACCTCCGAACAACGAAGATTCAACCTCTTGAGACCTTGAGGAGTCGTTGCCTTTTCCGTTCGGCGGTCTCATTCCTAATCGTAGGGGTTTGGGATTGACCGTCCCGGACCAGAGAACTCGTTAGCGTTTTTTCAACTGAAATCAGAATAATAAATGTAATTAGGATTTAAAGATGGAAATAAAAATCCTCTAAATACACACACCTACATAATTAAAGCAGTTAATTAAGTTAAATAAACGCTAATGTCCACATTGATTGTCAGAAAAAAAAGTGGACGCAATCGCATAAACTAATTGCTGTGGCTCTCTCTACCTTTCAGAATTTCGTCTTTGAGAGCATCCCCTAGTGGGAAGTTTGAATAGAGATTTTTTTAAACTAAAATATTTTTAGAAGTTTAATTAGGGAAGTGTTGCGTGATTCAAAAAATGAGAAACCGGGCATTTGATATCTACGTGCCGAGGATCAGGGGCTAGGCGAGCCGGCCATCTCAACCACGGACGGAGTGCGCAAGAGGTCAAAAACCCGAGATCAAATATGTACACCGAGGGATTCAATTTGCTTCCAAATCGATTCTGCTTGATGCTTCAACAATTTAAAGAATCGACCTAAATATAGGAAAATTTTATAAATCGTTTGTCTTTTCTTCAATGGTCATTTAAGAGCAACTGTATGGGTTGTACGATTTTATTTTTATTTCCATTTTCCAACCTTTTTTTTCTCGCATTATGGTCGAAACGAATTTATTATTTATTTGGCACAGATACATTCAAGGTTCCAAGTTCTAATTTAAGAGCTTCATGAATGGGGTGAAAGCGAAAGTGCCATGCGCCATCCCTTTACTACTTCGAGGGGATCGATATGGTTTTTATACCGCGATGACTATGAACTTCCGAGTGAAGTTTATTTTAGACCACATTACGCTTTTTCTTTTCTCTCTCCTTTATGACATCATATTAAACGAAATTATAATATACAATAAACCTAAATTGAATTTACTTGTAGGTTCTTGATATATTACTCACCAAGTTTGCTTGCACTGTTTTGGAAGCTAGAATAAGGAGACTTTTAAATACATAATTTAAAAAACAGGATGCCTTTTTTTGTTGTTGTTGTGATGCTTTTTTTTGTGAGAGCGGGTGGTGTAAGAACTCGTTTTTACGGGGAGGGGAGGCTGGAGAACCAGGTGTAGAGGATGAATATGGACCCTCTTTCGAAATGCAGATCTTACCCTAATTTTATTTTCTCAAGGGACGGAATCTAACGAACTACCGATGTATTTTTTGTGTAATGCCATTCCCCAATTAATTGTCTCGGTACTCATCCCATACCAGCAAATATTTCTCTAGCTAATGTACTATGCTTGGAATTGATCCAGTCTCAGTTCTTAAGCTTCACTATAGCCAACAATATTTATTCCTTCTCTCCCTTTTCAAGTTTTTCCACTTTCATTTCGAGAAAAGTAACTTTTTAACAAGTGCCATTCTCTTGGTTATACCTACAATACAAGCTAATCAGTTTCAGTATGCTGATTTAGGCTTTCTAGCCTCGAAAGAGTTTCTTTTATTGCCAGAGTTAAAAGAAGTAATAAGTACACAAGTTACCTACCTACCATAGTAGGTACATACTTCTGATATTTATTTTATTTGTTCAAGTATGAAATAAGTCATTCTAGAGTTCTAGTGCGCCCCCTTTTAAACAAGTGAAAACCTTTACGCCCCCGGCCCAGCCCCCCAAAAGTTTAGAATGTTAACTTTGAGGTTTTTGAAAAAAAATTTGGTTTTTAAATGTTGATTCAAACGTTGATTTTGAGGTTTTTTGACGAAAAATTGGCTTTTAAAACGTTGATTTTGAGGTTTTGGACCAAAACTTGGCTCTTAAAACCTTGATTTTGACGAAAAATGGCTCTTAAAAACTAGAATTTGAGGTTTTTGGACGAAAATTAGGCTATATAAAATTTGGTTTTGAGGTTTTTGACGAAAAATTGGCTGATATTTTCCAATTAAATTACATGCACCAAAAAGAAAGAAAGAAAGAAAAAAAAACTAGAAGGACATTTGAAAATAAACAAAAAATCTTGAGCATGCCCATCCACCCCCAAACAGTTTGGGAACCACTGGTCTAGAGGATGTTTCAACATTATCAACTGGAAGATGATGGAAAATGTTTTTATCATTTAGGGGTTATATTTCATTAATTTTATTTTATTTTTATTTTGTTTTGCAGTAAAAAAAAATTTATAAAAAAAATTCAGTTTGACTGTAGTCTGTTGACGTTCGGATTCCTTCAGTGAAGGACGAAGGTCTCCGAGTTCCAACTGTTCCCCAATTCTCACGCAGACAATGGACAGTTGAGTATTTCGATTAGGGGATTGAGAGCGCGTGCGCTCCCGGTTGCGCGGAGGGAAAAGAACCGAGTGCGCATGTCCCAATCCAACAGTTCTGACCGACTCTTTCTCTCCGCACACGTTGTCTAAAATAACAAAATAATTTTCAACGTTTATCGACCGCGTTTTTGTTGATTCCGGTTTAACAATTTTGAAAAATGACTTCGAAAGCGGTTGCAGTCGATCTTCTCGAGTTTATACTCAACAGCCCGCAGGTATTTGAAAATATGAGTTTATCAGTGAAGCAGAACTTGGTTTCCAAGCGCCCGACGCCGATTAACCTCGAAATCGTAAGCGTGGAGGGAGACGATGTCATTCATTTCGATCCAGAATGGTACTCGGTGTATGAATGGCTCACCGGTAGTTTGCATCGCAATAAACTATTTTGTTTCGTCTGTCTCGTAATGGGGCAGTGCACCAACGTTTCGGACCTCTTTTCTTCATTGACGAACTTCCACAAAAAAGCTCGTGCGCATGAGATATCTAAAAATCACCTTCGGAATATGGATAAATATATTAATCTCGTAAATTACGACAAGCAGCAGTTTGTGACCTCCGTCGTTCCTTATAATATTCATAAAGAGAGACAATTGGTGAAAAGTTTCGTACGATTCGTCGCAATGGTAAACAAAACGATCCATGCTTCGATATTCGATGTGGAAAATCCATTCAAGGATTCCTTATTATTTTTATCGCAGAACGAGATCGCTTTTCCAAATGATTGGGAAACCTATTTAAAAAATATCACAGAAAAGATCCCTCAAACTGAAATTTTAGGGTTTCTTCATGAATCTGTTCAAGATTATATCAGAAACGAAATCATTAACTGCGACTGCGTTTCAGTTCAGATTGACGATATGTCCGAAATCACTTGCAAACCTTTATTTTCTGTAATATTTCGATATGTGGTTGCTAATAAGGTCGTGGAGAGATTTGTGGGCTATTTCGAAATTCCTGAGGGCCAATCGCCGGAGTTATTTACTGAAACAGTCTTCAACTTCGTCCGCGAATGGAAAGCAGTGGATAAACTTGTCTCCCTCTCCAGTGACAGCCCGGCGACTAGACTGTCCTTAGAAAAGCTCCAGGAAAGAAACGCCTTACTGCTCCACAATGCTAATTACAGTTTGAATCTGACACTTATAAAGTCTGCATTTTCAAATCCAAATGTCAAGGAATTCGCAGGACAAGTTGCGCTCGTCACTTCTTTCTTTATTGACGCCAAACGTGAAATGAGACTGATCATGGATGGTTTTACAGTCCCCAAAGAGTTAAGCGAACCAGGTGCTTCTTTGGAAACTTACATTTTAGTTTTGAAGGCAAAATTTCAAGACTTACTACAGGCTGTGCATCACATAATGAAATCAGGAAACTGGGATTTGGAAACGCTTTGCCTCGCTAAATATATAAGAAGTATTATGATCGAAGATACGTTTACCTACTTGCTGTGTCTCTTCTCGAAAGTATTTTCATGTGCAGATCACCTCACTTCGATCATTCGATTTGTTTCTTTTAAGGACGTTAAAATGTGTGTGAGTGAAATAGACCAGTACGTGAAAAACTTGAAAGACATCAATACCATGAGGAAACTTCACGTAGAATCAATGAAGATGAAAGATTCGAAAAGTCCGACGTTGAAGATAAAAACGAGTATTTTCTCTGCTCTGAACGAAAGCGTTTTAAGTTTTATTCACGAAGAGTTGCTTCACAGGTTTACCGATCTCCCAAAGATGGAAATCTTTCAGCTTCTCGACGAACAGCGTTTTCCAGCCTACAAAACTTCCTTCCCATATAAAAATCTGGCCAACTTGACTTCAGCTTACTCGATTTTTGACGTCGAACGCCTGGAAACGGAGTTGAGCGTCATCTACGACGACGAAAGCAAGCACTTATCACCCAGCGATCTGCTCAACCACATCGTAAGAAACGGCCTCGAAAACGTCTACGAGGAAACGATCAAATTCATCGGGCTTTTTCTCACCACTCCTATCTTCGTCGCGGAAGAAGACGCCGGAAAAAGGACCTACGAAAAAGTGAAAAAATTCGCCAAAAACGTGAGGACTTTAGAAATGTTCTCCATTCAAGGAATGCTCGTCGTAGAAGACGAAATTCTTCTTAAATTGCTCAACGACGATAGTTTCATGGACAGATTTTTTGAGGCATTTTCTCAAAAAAGCAAACATTTCCAACCTCCTCCTAGAATGCCATCTAGCTTTTAATGAGGGCATTAATTAAAATTGTTGAAAAATCGGGAGAAAAGATGAAGGAAGAAGGACCTTTTCGTTGTTTTTTTTTGGCTGTGTTTAAACGTTTAGGTGTTTTCTTATTAAACCCAAAAGACTGAGTACTCGTAGTTTTTTAAGTTTTTTATTTGTTCTACAAATTCCTATGATGTAAAATAAAATATTTTCGCCATAAAATGCTTTTCACTACTCCGAAGTGACGTTTTTGAAGGGTTCCTCCCCTTCTGATATGAGTTTCCACATCACTCACTAAGTTGAAACGCTTTAAAGGTTTATTTACATGTTGGATGTTCGATAAAAGTGACTATTTTAAAAATTTAAATCGAATCTGGGCGTTCGAGGATTCGAATGATAAAAAGTTAACGAGGAGAAAAGGACACTTTCTGTGGGTTGTTATTGATTAATCAAAGGGACACTGAGTGGGACCAACGGTCATTTAATCCTCCACATGGCTGGACCAAATATCCGTCTTTTGGATTTATCACCCCTCTTTCTCAATTGATTTACTCTCCTCCCTTTTTTGAACCAACTCCGACTTCCTAGGCCTTTGTTCTCTGTGGGAACAGGTTCAATATAGGAACTGCTTTGAAATAATATGATAATATGGTGGCCAGGGAAAGCCTGGAAAATCAGGGCAATGTCAGGGTATTTCCAGGGTATTGCAATGTCAGGATATTGGTATGGGAAAGTCAGGGAAACTTTTTTTGTCTAAAATCTCCCAAATTTAACGACAAAAGCACTTTTTCATTCCCCCACCCCGAATGCCACATCAAAAAATCCAATTTTTGTCCATAACCCCTTTGTTTTTTGTCTATAATCCCGATTTGAAGTCGAAAAAAACACTTTTTCATTGCCACCCTCTACCCTAAATTCCACATCAGAAAGTCTTATTTTTGTCCATAACTCCCAGAATTAACTTCAAAAAACACTTTTTCATCGCCCCACATCCCCAAATTCCACATCAAAGTCCTTTTTTTCTTTCTATAACCACCCTTTGATGTGATTTGAGCTAATTTTATCACCCCCCCCCCTATTCCTCATCAAAATGGCCTGTTTTTTGCCTATAGCCTAAGCTAAAAGGCCTATTTTGTCTGCAATCCCCCAAAAACTTCTAAAAACATATTTTTTATCCGAACGCCACCCCCCATTTACATCAAAAAGTTTTAAAATCTTTAAAATTGGGTTTTTGACCTAACAAGTGGGATTTTGACAATTCCTATTATTTCCTTGGCAATTCAAGGAAAAATCAGAGATTTCAAAATTTTGAATTAATGGCCACCGTGTATGAAATTCCGGTTTAGAGGTCAAAACAATCAAATGCTGTTGAGCCTATGATGGACTCAGTTCGACATATTTTCTTCCACACCATCGATGACGATTTCTGAAAAATCTGCCTCCTGCGTTTGACATCTCGAGAGTATGTATCTGATAGGTCAATATTAATTTAGAGAGAGGCATCGTGAGTTGGAAAACCGAATCTTAGGGTGACTATAAGGAGGGTCTTTTTACGAAAAAATACACTCAGAAATAATTGAAAATCTTAGTCCAAAATGATAATTAGAAGATCACTTTCCAATGTAGCAAAATTATGGCATTGAGGCTTCAAATTCAGTTCAATTGCTGAAGTTGTCGAATATTGTTGTGAAAGCAATGGCTGAGATAATATAACTAGGATGCTGGGAGTGACTAAAAGACATTTAATATTGTCAGAAAGGTTCGCACCCCAGGAACATTTTCAGTGATAAGATACAATTTGATCTTGGTTTCCCCTCTCGACGAGTTATTGGGAGGGTGGAGGGTTCGACTCTTCTTCGAGGGGTTGTTTGTTGAGGCAGGGGGACACGTGCAGGGTTCGCCGACCCTGGGTTAGGCAAGGTCACTCCACGTGGAGGACGAGGTCAAAGAACTTCTCCCACGTGTACAACCCACCCTGCTTTACCATAGGCTCCCCTATTCCCCTCTTCCTTCTTTTCAACCCCTCCGAATATGGATAAGAGTAGTCCCCTCGATTTCGATCCACCCTCAAAGCAGATTTTACTCCCATCAAAAAATATTCTATCATTTTATTGAAAAGTAAGAAAATAAATGTTAAGTCAACATTTTCTCTCCATAATCTTTTTTTAAATCAACATTCCAAAGTAGAATTTGACCCTGTTTTGCAAGAATTAATTTTGTATCACGTATATTGAACGATTCCAATGCATAAACAAGGGTGAAACAAATTAATCAGTGATTATGGATTGAAATAATTGGACGAAAAACAAACTTTGATGTTGATGCTGGAATTATATTGATCTATTCCGTTAAGTTTTATCATATCCTGTTGAAAGAGGATAAAATTAAAATTTCTATTGGGCAATCCGGAAATCTATGTGACCGAACATGGTCCGACGGTTTTTTTATTCTCCCTATAAAAACGAAAGCCCTTAACAAAGGACGAGGAATTTTTTTGTTGACAGGCCGAGTGCATTGTGCAATACGACCGACCCTGAACTAAACACTGAGACCTTATACACGTGCGTTTCCTCCTCCAAGGATCGTTCAAGCAGCTTCGAATCTTTCTAGGGTGCATTCAACTCTCTTCTGTTATGACCCTTCTATAAATTAATCTTCCCCTCCAAAAAAAGACACAAATGTTGAAATCCTTAAACCTTCTCTAACAAGAATTTTTTTTTTATCAAGTCCATTACGTAATATAAACTCCTGAAATTACGTTTTCCCCCCTTATTAGTCATTTAAATGTACCTAGTTGTTTCATTCGTTTATTAAATTATGAAGAGTTCATCTTCATTTTGGATTTTTTTGACAGAATATACAGTCCCGCAAGACAGTTATGTTTTGCGGAATGGAAGATTTGCCTTTTTCCTACAAATGAAGAGTTCTGTAAGGATGAATGAATGAGAATTTCATATAAAATCAGTACACAAAACTGAACCTTTATTATTTATGAACTTATTCTGAGATTAGATCTTTTATTGGTACATTCTTTCTGAATCAAAATTAGAGAAACTATTTTCTTGATGATTATTACTTATTAGATACTATAAAACCCGGTGTTATGCACATTTAGGCCAATTATTAGGCAGAAAGTACTTTTTATCTAGGGACGCGGCAGCGTTCCGCCCCGCCAAGCAAAACCCGCCCCTAGAATTATAAAAGTAAACAAAGGATAACAATTTTTGACAAAGTTATCTCATAATTACTGATGATGATGAGTAAACAAAAAAAAATTTTTTTTTCGTATAATTGCTGGGGGCGTTGGTAGTTGAGTGGGATTTTGTCCTCGTCTTTTCTCTAGTGTGCGTCTATTGTTTCTTCCATTCCTTCCTTGTGTTTGCTTGGTTTTCCCCTTCTCACATGTGTTTTTGATGGTCCCCTGGGCAAAAATGTACGGTAGTTTAAAATACATTCATGTTTCCCTGAAAACGTTTATGTACAGCTTTTGCCATCTATCGGCTACGTTTGGTACTACGCTAATATTAGACCATAGAGTTACATGTTGAGCAGGAACCTTGTGGAAAGAATCATCTTTTTTGCACTAATATCCTTTTTAAAATTCATTCCATGAAGAGAATGAGGTTGGCTTGTCTGGTTCAAGCTTTGTGGTCAAGTTAAATATTGGAGAAGGCAATTTATAATTTTAGCGGATTTTTATGATTAAAAGTGTTGTCAAACTAAAAACGTGAAACCAATCTTGCTAGTTTTAGATTAACACACTTTTGGAGGTGCCTGTGGTGTAGTGGAGACAGAAGTAGATAGGCGGTACATACTAGATATAAATTCTATGGACTACCTAACACAGCTTTTCCAATAGAGAAGTGATTGAAGTTTACGTTTTTCAAGAACACCCTTTAAATTGGCCAGCTTACTGCTTAGGTTTCAAAATGCTTCAAAAATGCCATGTAATTCCGTCGTCAGGGCCACTTTAGCCCAAAGAAAAGGCCGGAAAAATCTGAAATTTTGGAGAGAAGTTTCATGTGGGTCTAGTTGTGTTCTGTCGCTTTTCAGCCCAATCCTAACATACTGTAGGGCAGGGGTCTCCAACTTTTTTCATTTTGGGCCGAAATGAAATTTTCCCTCGATTATGCTGGCCAAACCTTACAGAGTTTGGATAGGTATTTTGGCATTTCGGGTGAATCAAATACTATAGGTTCATGGCCATTAATTTTTAAAATGAAAATTCAACCATTAAACAGTTTTTAAAACAATTTTTTTCCTTAGAACCTGTTGCTTTGATATGTTAAAATATTTAGAACGTAGACTTGGTAGCCAATGTTGAGTTTTGCCTTTTAAAGAAGTTATTACCTAGCTCCTGGAATTTATTTGACTTTTCCAGATTTTTACAAATTTTTTCGTAAAACGAAGCTACTTATTTTATTTGCAGGGAGAAGGTCATAGGGGGATAGGGCGAATAAAACCGGACCTCAGGTTATTGGAAGACAAAATTTTTGGAGATTTTGACGGAAAATTTGCTTGGTTTTGGGGTTTTTCAGAGATCGATATTCATCTATGAAGACAATAAATTAGGATCCTACGTCAATAGCCGGACCATACGTGTTCATGAGCGATCATTCGATTGGAATGTAACAGCTAGACAAAACCAACTACACCGAGACACCGGACCTCAAATTTTGGAGGTTTTGGATAGAAAATTAGCCTTATTTAAAATGTGTAATTTTCGAGTTTTTACAATAATCGACATTTAAAATAAGTTTTGGGTATTAAGACAGATTTTATTTTCGTTTTTAGACAGAAAATTGGCTTTTAAAAGGTTAATTTTGGGATAAAAATTGGTTCGTTTAAAGAAAATTTGCTGTTAAAATGCTGCTAATGTTGTTTTTTTTTAATGATTGGCAGGCCGGACCAAAAGCTTGCCAGGCTGGATGCGGCCCGCAGGCCACAGGTTGGAGACCCCTGTCAATGGCGTTTTCATAATAATAAACCCAAAAAAACTTGCACTATTTTTATTCTATGTTTTGCATTCAGGGTATAAATCATACCATTTAAATGAGCTCCTCTCTTGTTCTTTAAAAGAAAAAGATTAAAAAATATAAATTCTGGGAATTTTGAAGCTAATATCGAAATAAGCTAATAATCAAACATAAGTAGTTTGATGCATTGAGTTTCAAAATCATAAATTTTCACTTGATGTTTAGACCTCCAAATAAATTGCTTACCTAATTCTTTGCTACCCTTTAGTTCTTTCTAAAAAAGTTCTTTAAAAATTTAGGTATTTTCCATTTGCTGTCTAATTTAATAGGTCTGTTTTTAATCTCTCAAGTTATTGCTATATCTATTATCTCGTGCTGGCTCTTCCATGGATGTTTAATCTTTTGATTGATAAAGAGGGAGCATATTCTATGAGATGAAGCTTCAGAACAGAGTTGGGTTAAATTAAGCGAAAGCAGACAAAACAATTTGTGGAGGTGTTCGAGTTAAGTACTTTGAGTCTTGATCAAAAGGTTGTCTAATCAAATGCCAAACTACAAATTCAACGTCCCATGTTCATTACCATAGAAAAGCATTTAAAACCGAGAATCAGTTTAAAACCATTCTCTCAATGTAACAATAATTTTTTTTAAACTTATAAACGAATATTTTAAACATTGGATCATCACTGATATTAAATGTGTATTCAATGCTATTCTGAGCGATAAAATAAGCTGTAACTTTCAAGCACCAACGAAAGAAAACACTCAATGCTGGTTTATGACTGTCTCATGGGTAACAACCTTTGTCTCTCAACTTTACAAGATAGACTGACATATATTTTAAAATTCTGGAATTCCAGGTGGTACTAATTATTTACCCATATAAGCAGGAGTTTGATTTTTGAATCCATATTTTTGGTAGATTCGAAGATAAGGATACTTTTGAAAAACTAACAAGGGTTTTTAACAAGTTAGTGAAAAGTGTTGGAGTTAATTTTTAGTATATAAACACACCACTAGATCGCACGACAGCCTTCAAAAAGTTCTGAATTTCTTTCCACCACGTTCATTCCTTCAAATCTTGATTACATTTTAACCCTAAAAAAAAAGTTGTAGTTTAGGTAATAATAAAATCTGATATTTATTGCTATACATAATATTAGTAGGTACCAATCGTATTTTATAGGGGTCGCAATTTTAGCATCAAATCCAATGGAGATTCAATCACCAATCTATACATAAAATACTTTAAAGCTTAGTCCATTGTATTTCAGGAGTCCCCTTGCCTCAAACCCCTGGGGATAGGAGGGGGAACTTCAGGACAAGAAGTTCGAACTGGATAGTGGTGTCCACATTCTAACCATAGCATACAATGCTTAACTTCGGTGATTCATCTACCAATCTATACTTTGATCGATTGATGGTATGATTGATCCCTGGTAGTATCGATTAGGTATGTATCTTGTTTCATTAATTAAACCTGAACCCTATGCTGTGACAGTCGAATAATAATTAGGTACCTAGTTATTTTTTTTATTTATTTATTTATTTTTATTTATCAATGTAGGTATTATAGGTATTAATTAATCAGTTTGGACAAACAGAACTTCCATTTAGTAATTTAGTCGAGCACACTACTTCTAGGTTACACGGGCTAATCTAATTTAGGACACACCATTATATTAAATCCAGCAAGTAGGTATGTATCAAGCTCGTTCCAGCCTCATCCCTCACGGTTTCAGGGGCATTATCGTTAATAATATTTCGTTGCATTAAGAATCGTTAACCACAATAATAAATCCGAGTTGTTGTGAATGCCAGCTCGGTTTTTGGCGAGAGAACCGCTACTGCGGCAAAGGCTCTTCTCAATTAAGAAGGTCGGAGGGTAAAAGGAGTGGGTGTGTATGGGCGGGGGGTATCCAGGTGACTAGTTGATTTAAACTTCTGGAAAACGGCCAGGCTCTTTAAGCTCAAGTCAAGAGTCGAAAGAGAAGCCATAGAAGTATTGTTCGCATCCGATCACACCAGTCTCTTTTCAGGTAAAAATTGATTTCGGTCCAAGAAAATACAAAAAATTTCCATGATTTATTTCAAAAACACGATCGAAAAATAGACTTAAGAAAAGTTTATTTCATTTTAATCCCTTTTCTGATTGACTGCGAAGGGTATATTTACCGCACGGCCCTTCTAAACGTTTGCGGTTACCCTTTGATTAATCCCTCCTTCCCAAGTTTTGATTGCTTTGATCTTTTTACAGGAAGGTACATTTTTTCCTCATGGAAACATTGATCATTCATTAGTCATTCATCATTCGTTCCGTAATGGAAGAGATGATATAAAATGACGGTTCCACGCCAGGCGAGGGAAGGAGGAGGAGGAGGAGGAGAGCGCAAATGAGCACTCAGCAGTTCGCCAAGTTCAGTTCCTCATCGACCCCCCACCTCCCGTCCACCCGTAACTTTTCCTTACCCATCTCTGACTTGACCTTGAGATGAGGTGGGGGGTCCATGAGGAACTGAACTTGGCGAACTGCTGAGTGCTCATTTGCGCCTCCTCCTCCCCTCGCCTGGCGTGGAACCGGCATTTTATATAAACTTAGAAGTAATGAAGTTGTCATAATTTTTATTTTAAAACATGCTAAGGAGAATCGACGTTTTTAACGCTCAACAAACTGAGACGATTTGTGAAGAAGTTTGATTCCATGAACATCACCGTTTCACCCTCGGACTCTTCAAAGTTCAAATATTAACAAAATAAATTAATTTCTATCCACCCTGGCTTGGAAAAGCTCATTTTGCTTCAAAATTCGATTTTTTTAATGACATCAATCTCTTTTTATTTGCTTAGCCCACAAATTTTTACCAAACTGAAAAAAAATCTCGTTATTTCGGTCTCCGGAAAGAAAAAAAAAATCCTCTGCCTAAATAACGGCTTCAAAAACCAAATTAGAAAGAATAAGCGGTCGAGTGGTCTGAGTGAAAAAAAGGAAAGTGAGAGATTGAAAATTTATTGCGTCATAAATTCACACTCGGGCCTCCCTCCCCATTCCACTACTTGAACGTCCATCCATCTCGACGTAGATGAAAAACGTTGTGAATAAACTTTTAGTATAATTGTTATTGTGGTCTTTGAGGTCAACGCACTTTTTTTTTTATAGTCGAGGGTTGACGATGAGCATTCGGACACGAAAGAAGAATAAAAAGAAAAAGAAAATTTTCATTAAAATCTAACATTTTTTTCGAAATATAAAATAAAAGCTCTTTTTTATTGATCTTAAAATATCATAATTTGCGTGGTGACTTGATTTTCGTGTTATTTCAAGTAAAATAATTCAATAATGCACGATGTAAATGTCATAGATGCCATTTGGTCGGTTTCCTATCTAAACACATTAGAGATAGGTGGACAGAGAAGCTAATTAATTTATAGCCTGTGGTTTTCTCTAGGGCGATGGGGGTGGATGCCGGCTCAACCAGAAGGAAAGGGGGGAAGGCAACTTTAATTAAATTTCGTTCATAAGTCCCCCGCCAGGCGACCGCAAGGCTCCGCGGGGAAAATTTGAATTTATTCCCCGAGACCTCACCCTCATGACTTCTCACTCTTTCTTAGAGCCGAAAGATGAATCTCAGATCAACTTTCAAACTCAATTAACACCGACCGTGGCAAACTTAGTTAATGAGAAGCTTACTGAATGAAAAGAAGTCGAAAAAGTTGTTGTTTTTATATTTTTAAAAATATAAAACCTAAGATACCTCGCTTTTAATTATAACATTTTTTTTTGAATATTTAATTTTACTCCATCTTGTAAAATTTCCAAGCCAGAATTCTTTTTCTCCACTAAAATACTTCTTTTACGTCTTTTCATCATTTTATATTTTAAAGATTCTGACGACTTTCTCATTTAGTAAAAGTCGTTAATCGAGATCACAGAGATTTTAATTATAATAACGACAAACGGGGTAATTACTTCGTCCGACCAACTTTAATTGGTTTAGGTATGTTAAATTAATCATATGTTTCTGGCTAGAGGGTGAGGAGGCTGTCGGTTGATTGCTTCACGTGGTGCACAGTCGGCATACCGATAAGAGATATCTGCTTAAATTTAATATCCCTGAAATCTCATATTATACTTAGGAGACACAAATCTGATAGAATAAAACAGTTTTTTAATATGTATTTTTTAAAATCCTTTTAACGTATCGATTATGCAAAGGATACACCTGAACGATATCCCAGCAAAAATAAATTGTTTCAAATAGAAATTGTGATACAGTGAAACTTCTCATAGGCTGATGGGGATCAAAAAATTGTCCGCCTATTAGAAGTGACCTTTTATGAGAAGTTTCCAAATAAAATACCAACACATTATACTCAATAAATGTTTTATTTAAAAGAGGTTAAAAATACATAGAAGAAAAAACTTAGTTACTGACTTAAAAGAAGTCCGTAATTTTTGTTTGAATTTTTTTTTGTAAGGCTATTTCTTTTTCTAAATTATTCTATTATTACTATTACTAAATTATTCTAAATTAACTCATTTAATACTGAGGTTGAGTCAGCTGCACGTGACGTTTTTCAAGAATTTTTTTTTGGCTTTTTCTAAGCTTTCTAAAGCTTCCCTTTTTGAAACCGGGACATCTAAAATAAAAATTTTTTTTTTATTTCGAGAGCCATATTGACTCTATGAATCTGGAATTAAAACTAAATTATGGGTTCTTTTATCTTTATTTTATCGGAAAGTAGGGGTAGTAAATTGCTTTCTTAGAAATGCAATAAATTAAAAAAATTCACATGTCAATGTTACCTATCTAGATCTAAACCATAAATAATTTGTCTTAAAACGCTTGTCAGCGATAACGAAAATTTCAATTAAAAAAAACACAGACGTTGTCAAATAAGGGATTATATATTACGTTGACACATTTAAAAAAAAATTTTTTTTTGTCCTTTTATTAGAAGTTTTTTGAGGCAAAAGCATTGTCCGTGTCCTGATATTAGAGTGTCCTGTTATTAGAAGATTTTATCATATTAAAACCTATATAAAGACGGGGGAAAAAAAAGGTGTCCGCCTATTGGAAGTGTCCGCTTTGGGAAGTTTCACTGTACGAAGTGATGAATATTTACTTACATGGGGAGGTCACGGCCAAAATTGTTTTTGGTGATTCTACATCAAAATACCTAAAATAGGTGTCCGAGCGTTTCTTCCAAAGGGCACCTTGAAGTCAAAATACGAATTTTTCAAAATCGACAAACTGGCTATTGATTTCTATGTAAAATTGCACGAGGAATCCGATGGCATCAATTAAAAAATTCTAGGACCAATAATTTTCGAGTTATCGCTAAAAAACCGCTTTTGGAACTAAGTAAACTACCCCAGGAAAATTTTTTCGTCAAAATCAACATTATATTCGTACTCAACACCCAAAAAAACTTGTAGATATTAAATTTTATCAAGATTAAAAAATAAATTTTTTTCCCTTAGTGATTCCTTGATAAAATTTAATATGTATAGGTTTTTTGGGGCGCTGAGTACGAATATAATGTTGTTTTTGACGAGAAAATTATTCCTGGGGTAGTTTACTTAGTTCCAAAAGCGGTTTTTTAGCCGAAAGATATTGGTCCTAGAATTTTTTAATTGATGCCATCGGATTCCTCGTGCAATTTTACATAGAAATCAATAGCCTGTTTGTCGATTTTGAAACATTCGTATTTTGACTTCAAGAGGCCCATTGGAAGAAACGCTCGGACACATGTCAACTATTGTTTGATGTAGAATCACCAAAATATTTTTGGCCAGATCGGCGACTCACCGTGACCTCCCTTTATTAGGTATCCCCCCCCCTCAATATCTGAGGCCCTGATTTCAGTGAACCACATGGAAGCCTTATTTCTCTAAGAAAGGCCTTTTGATATTCAATTAGTCCCTGAGGTTCTAGCTACTCATATAGAACAATAATAATCAAGCCTAATATACGTCTCTGTTACTTAAAAGCAATTTAAAGTTTCCCTTAAGGGAAAGTACCTTCAAGTTAAAATTATCTTCACGCACATGACAAGGGGTTCGATTAATTTTCGTTATTACCGACGTTCCTAGTTGCACTATTATCTTTCCAAAGACACATCCCACAAGGCTCATATACACAAAGGCTTGAGGTTTTCAATATAGTCGAAGCTACTAAAGTGAAAATCGTAAAACGTTCATTTTTAAAAAAGAAAGGAAGGAAAGAATTCATAACAAAAGTTAAGCTTTCCAGGAAGGGTGTAAGCCAGGGCACGACAAATCCTATTCCATTGTTCCCAAAACACCTACGACTCTCAAAGCAGATTTACATTCCAAGGCTTAGTTTCAGAGTGCCTGGATCCGAAACGTGGAATGAAAATGGAATCGAGGCTTCCTCGTGAACGGGGTCAAAGAGATTACCTTCCAAGTAAATTAGCTCTTTTCATTTTAAACACCTTTCTTTGTTATTGGTCCAGGAAAATGTCTCAACAATAAAATATAACTTACCCCATGAGGCTGTAGTACCAAAGTTAGAAATTGAGGACAAACAAAAAAGAAAAACACTTAAAAAACTTATATATTTAAAAAATAATGTTAAACCTGCACCAATTTTTTGCACATATATTTACATAAATTTACAATAATTCCTTGTGGTAACTATGGGAACTTTGGCAATTAGTAGGTAACTAACTGAATTAGTGTAACGATAAAATATTTAGAAAAAACGTTGGTTCCGATTGGTTTAATAGGTTGGAAGTGACCTTAATAGCAAATAATTTTCTCGTTTAGATAATGATCGTATTGGAAAAGGAAGCTCGGATACACTCGAGATAAGATATTTTAAAATGAACGGTTTTCACTTAAAGAAATCGGTAAGAATAAAGGATGGGGCGCCTAGAAGGTAATAAAGAGACCGCCGAGCACAGTTATGGAATCGGTCCAATCCTTAAATCAGCGTTCAATTCCACAGGATCACGCCCCTCTGGAGTTTTTCAATAGAACCATGCCCCTTTTGTTCAAAATTATCCCCAATCGAGACCAACTTTTTTTTTTCCGCCGTCTTTACCACCCTGCATTGAGTGCTTTACGTTCAAAATGACTAATCTCAACTTTTGTATCGAACTTTTGCTAATTAATTTATTCTCAATAAATCTAAATATTTGTTTTATTTGGGTCTAAGCTTCAAAAAGTACGTTCTGTTATATATTTTAAATAATGATCATTTTAAAATAAGGGAAATATTTCAATGGGATGGAACTTGATAATTGGCGACGTATAGAAATCAGATTTATCGCGATCATGGTTGGCTAAACTAGAAACTCGTTCGGAACATTTTTATTAAATCAAAAACGTCGCTGCTCAAATAGAGGACAACTCCCGAATCTTTCTGCTCTAAAAAGCCCGAGTTTGTTTAACGCGGGGGATTCGTTGTAAGCGATTTTAATTCATGGGTTGGTCGGAAATGACGATGGAAGGTTTGCGGAAATCGGGATCTTCGGAGTCGTCCGGGTCTTCTGCGAAGATGGTGATGTCCCTGAGGGAAGGGCGGGCGGAACGACGCCATCCTTCGAGTATGATCGGCTCGTTTGTTTTTTGAAGGAGTCTCGAACCTGTCGCCATGATGAGGATAGCACCGATGGGAGCCGAGATGATGATCGACATGACGCAGACGACGAGGACCTCATGAGCCCAGAGGGGTTCGTTCCCAGGCCAATTTCGCACAATGTCCAACGTCACAGGTGCCAATGCTGCCTAAAACGTCAAAAGTTAATTTAACAAAAAATGTAAAAAAAATCTTCAAAGGGAAAAGAACCGCTTACTTGTACTGAGGCTTTTGACATGCAGGCAAGTGAGCTGAATATTTTCTCTTTCATGTTCAGCTTTGATCCAATAGCGACAAGGCACGTGCAAATTATTCTTAGCTGAAACATCCATATAGGGTCAATATCCGCTATTTCACTTTATATCATTTTTCGCCCAAAAGCCCATTCAATTTTAAGAATAAATAGGTGAAAATTTTTGAAGGGCCAGGGGGAAAAAAGATGAAAGTCACTTTTTCGCCGATTTTGAGATATTAGCGCTCTCTAGGGGCTATGAAGGAGTACTATCATCTGGGCCACTTTTATCCCCCCCTTTGTTGTTCTAGCAGATGATAGTACTCCTTCATAGCAACTAGATAGCGCTAATATCTCAAAATCGACGAAAAAGTGACTTTCATCTTTTTTCCCCTTGCGACTTAAAACAAGGATTTTGGATGAAAAACTCACAAGAATTCCAACAACGAGAATTCCGGCTCCGATGGCGACTGTTTTCCCGTCCATCTCGAAGAATTTAATCTGCGAGCCGGTCAAAGCGAAAAGTATGGGCTCGAAAATCATCCAGAAGATCTCGAAAGCGGTCGCGACCGGGTTCTGGAAAATCAAATAAAATTATTCCGAGAGAAAACTTCGCAATTGAAACGTTTCTCGACAAAAAGCCTTGAAAATGAGAAGGTCCTAAGTTTTTGATTAAAGCTCCGAATTCACAGTTTTGTAAGAGGCTTTTCTCTTTGATCAAGGAATCCGGGCGGGCCAACCTTGGATTACGAGGATGAGAAACATTTGAATGGGAAAGATCTTTAGACATTCTTTGACCAATAAAGACGAGATTTAGCCGAGGTTTCCTTTTAATTGCCCAGAAGTTACTCAACGGTGTTGCGGGCTTAGTATTTACATAAAAAAGTACTCACATCCTCAACTTCCCAACCTTGTTTCGCCCAACTATTCACAGAAAAGAAAGCAGCAGCAATACATCCAAGTGGTCCTGCTCCTCCCAGCTCGAGAAGATCACTTCCCAGCACAGCTATTAGTCCTCCTCCAAGAAGCATCATTATCCTCAAAGGGACAACAAACGGCTAAAAAAAAGTACTAGTTATCGACCTATCGTCGGAAATTGTGGTTTATACCTACAAAAGCTAACATAAAAATGCAAGTTTTTTTATTATGTACCTCTATATACTTACGTCTTCTTTTTCAGGTATGAATTTCGCCATAAAAC
Source organism: Orius laevigatus (assembly GCA_018703685.1). Classification (NCBI taxonomy): domain Eukaryota; kingdom Metazoa; phylum Arthropoda; class Insecta; order Hemiptera; family Anthocoridae; genus Orius; species Orius laevigatus. The sequence continues at coordinate 127,772 of JAGWEN010000114.1, forward strand.
CCCAAATGAAACCAAATCCAAGCCCAACGACCAACGAAAGTGGCCCAAGAAGAATTTCAAAAACTAAAGAACCTAAAAAAAAATGAAAATGTGGTGCATTTGAAACTTTGAAATAGTTGCTATGCATACTTGATGTGAACATAATGCTGTGCAGTATTCCAAACGCTGCCACAGACATGGCATCATCGATGCCGGAAATGGCGATGATGATAGTGGGAATCGCTTTGGCGACACCGTATCCTTTATTTCGAAGCCTGATCAAACTTGGCACTATTACTGCCGGAGAGACTGCAGCAACGATCGATCTTAAAATGGAAAACGGTCAGTTTTGGTTTAAAAATGATTCTTCATACCCTAAAAGGAGGCCCCAAAGAAGCGGGAATCCGAGAAGAACGAAAGAAAGGCCAGCGACGACTAAACACTCAAGAAACCAAGGGATTAGGCCGATCTTCAACGTTGTCCACAAAACCCTTCTCATAGCGTCCATATCTAAATCCAATCCCGCTCTCGTCAAGATGATCACAAGTGCAAATTTCCTAAAAATATATTTATTTTTTTAATTAATAACATGATAATAACTCGGCTTATACGCTACTTATACAGTCTGGGTTTTAATTATTTTCAAAAGACACCGACATTATAAATTTGGTATTCATAGCAAACATCAAAGTCAGAGTTTGAGAATAATTATTTTCAGTTGGGCCACCGTGTATTTAGTTAGGACGAGTAAGAACGTCGGCTCAGCTCCCTTTTTACTCACGGTATCAACGAACCAGAATAAATACGGCTACGAATGGCTTATGCCCGTTTACTTGTTGCACACATTTTCTGAACGTTGCTTTTCCCTTTTATTTTTACAAGGTGGGGATTTCCATTTAAAAGCGAACAAAAACAATTTTTTTTTAAATGAAAATAGTGTGAAATGACATTTACATTCTTTTTCACCGTCGAGGGTTTAAGTTTCATTCAGCAGTCTGGGTTGTGCGAGTTTGTTTGACTTTTGGCCAAAAATAAGCTTTAGTCGAATTGCCTTTTCATTGAGATCTAACAACATTGAACTAGGTAGCAGAGCACCACTATTATCTCCTGCACCTTTAGGCACCCAGTGCATTCTCCTGCACTCCTATTGGCATCTCCAATAGCACAGAAAAGCACCACTGGTCATCACGTGCAATGGAGCAGACATCAGGTAAAACTAAGAGTCACAATGACTGAAGGCTTTAGCCACAGTGCCTTGGGGCTGGGACATCTAAAAAGGGTGGCTTTAGGAAGCAAGGTCACAGGAACTTTAGGACACTAAGGTAGCAAAGAAATACATCTGTCATTACCTGCTCTTGTAGAACAAAAGGCAGGACATTGAAGTCTCTCCGATATCAAACTTGGGAAGGACATCAAACTTGGTAGGAGAGCACCATCCCTAACTTGGAAAGCATATTAAGGAGCTAGTAGTCAAGTTGAATGATACCTACGTAATTTGCTTATGTTATGCTAATGTATGAACGTTTAAACTAAAAACTGGAAGTTTAGTTATGGGGACATTGTCGCAAATAGCTGTAGTTTCCAGAAATTTAAATAAAAAGAGGACCTTTTTTTTGTTATGTTACGAGTGACCCAGAATTAAAAGAATGTCTGAGCGGGAAAGCAACGTGGAAGGTAATTGAAACTACTTGGCGTCGGCATTCCAGGCTTCCCTAAAATTTCAAGCTAGACTTTAATACCGAGAGTTAGAAAAGCTCGGCGAACAAAGGGGGGCGAAGGTAATCGTCGACCAGGGTGCGAACGCCTTCCTCCAGAGCCCCCTTTGTTCAAAGATTAATGTGTCCGACCGATCAGTTTTACTCTTTTTCATTAAACACATTCTTCACTTACTTTTAATCCATAAAACATCCGAAAACGCCACTATGCCTCATCTCCGTCTTATTAATTCTTAGAGAAAGTAGAGTGAGCCAATTAAGTGCCTAATTTGGGAGGAAGGGACGAGACAAACTGTTGGGGGAGGCCGACTGACAAGAAGATTAAGCCAACATTATGTTAATTATCCCTCGGATTAATTACTCTCCCTTAAAATTATTCTCGAGACTCAAAAACAACCCCCTCATTGTTTATAAACACAAAAATTGATTAATTGACTATTAATCTTCAAAGTTTTTTTTTAAATTGGAACATCAACAATCTAAGCTCAAAATTGTCTAAAATAACAGAAAAATCCAATATAAGAAATATTCAAATGCATCATTTTTATGACTTTTATTATGGCAATAACACTCAATAGTGAGTGATTTTCCTTGGTAATATCCTCATTATATCCAACCCTATTGAGAATCCGAGCGGGAGATGTTTTGATATCGCAGTCGTTATTCAAATTACGTTTACATAATTTCATAGAGTGGAGTTTAGGTTCTGAATTAAACCTTACGTCTTGGATCGTTCATAAGTTTGATTTCGAATAGTCCCATTTAAACTTAATACAATATGGATCCAATTAAAATTATCTTTAATTGTTTGTATTTTTTTGGGTGCATTGAGGATTAAAATGTTTTGGCTTGTCGACCAGTTTACATACTCGGCTAAGTGATTACGAAATCAAATCAACCGACCGATGTCCTCCCTATGTACGCTATAATCTGCTTTTCTCTGTTCGAATCCTCCAATAGAATTATAAACAACGCGGCTGTGGTAATGAACTGGTCGAAACTTACTTAACATATTCCACCGGTTTAATCTTCGATTGTTCAAAACGGAAAGTAAACAAGAAATTATGCCTTTTCCGATTTAGTAGCGATTTTGAACAAGCCTTCATAACTTAGAAAAATTCCTTTTTTGGAAGAATTTTCGATTTGAAAATTATTGCAGGGACCCGAAAACTGGTATGGATATGGAAAAAAAGACAACAAAATAATTCGAGTCGTTTTCATACGGAATGGCTGAATAAATAAACCCAACAGCGGTAAAAACCTTCAAGTACACTACGCTTTGGAAGTTTAGGAGAATATGCACGGAGAGATATATTTTTCGTTAGAGCTGGCGATCCTGGAAATCTACTTATATTGAATGGGATCCATAATTCTGTTAGATTTGCTTCAATTACCTTCCATTTTGTGCACTTAGGAACCTCGGACTGTAATGCCCCCCTCGATTCTCTTAGATTACTCTCGGGGGATAACGATTCTGTAAATATGCCTTCGAAATCCTTTATCCAAGTCTTTTGTTCGTTTAGCTTATAAAGTTCCATTTCATAATTTTTGTAACTCTTTTTTATAGGTATAAGAGGAGAAATTTCCAGACTGAAGTATTGCATACTTTAAATGTTTCTGTGCCCTCTGGTTCATGGTTATTTGAGAAATTCCAAGCTTATCCCTTCCACCCTTCCCATTTAGGGATACTAATTAGAGCGGTTTCTCCGGGAATGAACTATTTAACGTTTCAATAGATCGAATTATATATAATAAAAAAATATATAAAAAAGATTATTAACTTTTTTTTTTAATTAAGGGTTGAACGGACGTATTACCTAACCTTGGAGTGTAAAAGCCTGACCCCTTAGCGAGAAAATGGATTACAAGCGGGAGAACGGCGAGAGCTCGTGTGAAAGAGGGTCTTATAAAAGGGTGGGAAGGGTAAACGTGTCCTACCCGCTTCAACTAGCTTCCGTTATTACCAGAAGAATTTCTGCTTTATGAAATTTTTGGCGTTGTATACGTCCCTTTACACAGCCCTCGCTTTCATTTGTTATACAAACGTTGGAATGGAAGAATATATATTTTTTTATTTAAACTTTTCTCCGTTGAATTGTGCACGGTAAGGAGAAAATGGGGTCAATTGAAAATCTTAATCCGATTCGAGGAAGGAACTGAGGATGCACCTGTCGAGCTGTCCCTACAAATCGTTAACGACATTCGATTATGGTTGAAATCTCCGTTCTCTCTCGTAAATGGAAATTTAGTTTTCTCCTTTAAAAGGCCAGTGAAATTAGGAAGTCCTGCATTTGTGAGGGAATTAATTTCTTGGAAAAGGAGTTTTTAGCAAAAATCTAAATATTTTTTTCCCTCTAAAATAGAGAGGAAAAAAATTCAGGATCCCTACTGCTTCATTTTATTGGAAAAAAAAGGAGGAAAATGCCAGTGAAATCGGACAATAACTTGCATAGATACTGCGGTCGAAAAATGGGTCATTTTCGCTTTCTTATCTGTTATTATAATGTTTTAACAACGCTTTCGCCATTTATTTTCAGGGAAAAAAATCATAGGAAATCTCCTATAATTTAGCGTCAAAAATGAAATTCGTTAAAAAATGGTTTTTCGATTCAATTTAATATAGCTAAATAAGGAACATTTTGGAATTTATTTTTTACCCTACATCAGAGGGTTCAATCCCCATCTTCTCTCATACCCTTGCCTCTCAAAAGTCAAGCTAAAAAGGGCCCTTAAGTCTCCAAAAAGGATAAAAAATCAACCTAAAAACAGCCTTTTTTGTCGTAAAGGAAAAAAAATTAGCTAAAAGGGTCCTTAATGTCCAAAAATCAAAGTAAAAATGGCCTCTAGTATCCAAAAAGGATCAAAAATAAAGCTAAAAGGGCCCCTAAGTCTCTCCCAAAAGGATCAAAAATCAAGCTAAAAAGAGCCTTTTTTGTCGTAAAGGAACAAAAAATTATGTAGCTAAAAGGGTCCAAAAATCGAAGTAAAAATGGCCTTTCATAGCAAAAGAACAAAACCTGCTTAAAAGGGCAACTAGTGCCGAAAAAGGTCAAAAATCAAGCAAAAAAATACTTTTTTAAGATGTCCTTAGTGTACTAAAGGATCATAAATCAAGCTAAAAGGGCCCCTGAGGTAAAACAAAACTCCAGCCTATGTATGTACTTTGAAAAAACATTCTGCTGTAGATCTAAAAAATTCATTTATCAAAATAAAGATTGTCAATGAACAGCAACCTGTGGATGTTTGAAATAAATTGAAAAAGTAATGTCGAACCCTAAATTTTCTTTTGATATTACGATTCGAGTGTCTTCCACTTATCTTCCCTTTTTTCCTCAAACTTTTTCCCTGAGCCTCGTCGGTACTTCGTCAAAGTCCGTCTTTTGCAAAATCCCCGACATCAGTGCTAGATCACATCCCCCACGCGCCCTGAATATCAAATGCCCGGCAGCCCGAAAGACTTGGACATTTTACCCTCTCTTTCACTCCCTATTTTATCCACAACGGTAATAAAATAACATCTTAATCCCTTTTTTTAATTAAAGTAGAGCACAAAAGTGTACAATGTACTCAAAAGAGAGGATGAGATTATAAATTAATTGCTTTCAATTAGAGAAATGAATTTTTTAACTTCCTAATCCTTCTTTGAAGGAGTTACAGTTTCTTTACAAACAAGAACTCCGAAGCTGAAATTTTCAATTTAACCATGAAAACCTTTCTCCTGATAAACTCTCTCACTTCTTTCAACAATTTTTCGACCAGTTAGCTTCTTTTACGTTAAATTAGTTAATTTCTTTCCATTTTTGTGTATTTGTAATTTATTTTCTCGACCGCATTTGAACCTCAAAGGTCGACCACACATTAGAAATGTGGTGAATGCTGCAACCGAAGTGTCCATTTAGCCGAGCTAGTTTAAACGTTAGACCTCGATACTGCATCGATATTCGTGTTTAAAATGACCCAACCTGGTATGCCATAGTTTAAAATGTTTACAGAGTCCCATTCCAAATTTTTGCACAAGCCCCCTTGCCTCTTCCCCCTAGGCTCGGAAAGAGAAAAAACCCCATTATAACACTTCACCAATGCTAAAAAACTAAGAAAACATTTTATTGCTACGAAACCTGATGAAAATGTGACGTTCAAATCCCAAACTAAAATATTTACATTGTTAATCGTCAGACCTGTCAAGCGATCATTTATTCATTTTTTTAATTTTCTCTCTGTAATGAGTTCTAAAAAAAATGGATAGAAAAATGATCGACGCATATAATTTACCCATGAGAATGCATGAAATATGTAAAGGCTTTAAAAATAGCCATTTATCTTCTGAAATACCCTTATAAAATTTCCTAAGGAGAATATCAGACGTTATTTATTTTATCCCCTATAGAAATAAGGATGGAATTTTCATTAGAATTTTTTTTTTAAATGGTGCAAAGTCAACAATCAATCTGAGAAGATAAAGTGTGAAATATCGCTGAGAAAATATAGATTTTCTAGGGGAAAAAGGCTTTTTTCTTAAATGAATAATGTATGAGGCTAAATACTAAAAAAAAGGGACTGTCCACCCTTCTTTGAGTTAACAATTCCCTAAGACATTAAAACCTCCTCTTTACTTGAAACTCTCACCCCTTTCACTACTTCATCAATATTCATACCTTCCTGAACAATACCTTTTTTATTAATCACCCTCCATTTTTCATTTTCCAGATTGTTAACTTAAGACCTTCCTACGCCGTAGGTAATAAAGTTACCCTCCAGGGAGTAATTGAAAATTTAATAATGTACTCTTAACTCCTTTTAATCGTATTTCCTTCTTCCCTTCATCTTCATTCACTCACAATTTGATGCATTTCGTCAATCCCTCTGAGCCCACTAAACCCTCCTCATCAAAATTAAAAAATGAGTAAACATTATATCTTAGCTCAATCGATTGGTCTTCTGAGAAATAAAGGTCAACTAGACAATATTGTCCTTTGTAGGAACAAAATATGAATCAAGATCCCAGAGGAAATCTCTTACTTAAAAATGGCGTCATGTTAAAAGCGAATTTAATGAAAAGGTTCTTTTTCTTCAATTTTTCAAGTGGCTGACAAAAATTTTTTAAAAGAATGAATAAAAGAAACAAAGGAACGTTTTTAAAAGGTCGTTGGATTGAGAAAAAAAAATTCTTTTTCTTGTATTAAAAATTTAAACTCACCTGAGGACGGAAGCGACGACTAAATATTCACCGTGAATATCAATAAGTCCGACGTTTTGATAGACGACGCCGACCAAGAGCATCCCTATGAGTCCCGGCATTGTGGCCATCCGACAAAGCCATCCTCCGAAATGGGCGAGTATGCAGAGGACGGAGAGGTCGAACAATTGTCCTCCGGGTGCTGCCTCCGAGCCGATTATCGTGTAAATTACACCCCAGGCGAGTAAACCGAGGATAAAAAGTGAAAAGACCCTCGCGACGTGACGGTACGTCGGGCAAAACGGGTACGGACAAAAAGACTGCCAATGCCTCGGCTCCCATCCTGGACCTGTTTCCTTTTGACGGCATTTTGTACATAAAAGAAACCACCATGAGCTGAAAATTGAAATAATTTTCACAGAGTTGGGCAAAATTTTATTTACAATTACGAATACGAATTTATTCACACATCACATTTTTAGAGATATGTACCTACGATTACAAATAAATCCGTATTCGTACACAATAAATTTATTCATATGATACGAATTTATTTTTATTTACTAATTTTTGTGCGAATTTAAAAAAAATTCACTCAAAAATTTGTGATTACTGACAAAATGCGAATAATCACAAATATCCTGTGAATTATAAAAATTGAGCGATTTTTTTAATTTTTTTAATTTGCACGAAAATGAGTAAACAAAAATAGATCGTATATATCGAATAGATCGTACTGTAAATATGAATAAATTCGTCCCATCATGTACGAATACGGATTTATTTATCTCTAAAAAAGTGGAGTATGAATTAATTCGTATTCGTCATTGTAAATAAAATTTGGTCCAACTCTGATTTTCAATCAGTTTCCCCTTGAAACTCAAGAAATTCTCGAATGCTTCATGTAATCAGTGAAGTTAATTAATTATCTACTAATTGATTATATGTAATGTCGTAGTTTCACTATATTATTGAGTTAATTAATTATAGAGTAAATACAAATAATAAAACTGGTTTTAATTAAACGTTGATGTACTAAAAAAGTTTTACTTTTTTGTCTTTTTTTAACGCAGATTCGAGGTGTGAAAAAATTAATTTCTTTTGTCATGTCTAGAAAGAAGGAAATTAAGTTTAACTACTAACGAGGTTTTACAAACTCTCCTAATTACAACTACTTTGCTATTCAGCAACCCTTTACACCACAGCTTGAATTATCAATCACATTTTTTTTTGTGCCTCATAACGAGTCGCTTTTTTTACCCTTTAGAATTTAATTTTGTCAACTTACTCCTCTTCGTCGACTCCTGGATCGTAAGGCATGGAACGTCTTCGCGTTTCGTCAGAATTGAAAAGCGTGAACGACTTTTCGTTTTCTGCTGAGATAAAAACAAAACATTAAATAAAACGAAAAAACACGAGTTTGAAGAATTAAAACAGGAAGGGAAAAATATATTTCGAAAAAGGCTCAACGGAGTAGAAAGACGCTGAATGGGGATCCCTCCGGGTTTATGTCTTATTTACAGCTCCCTCCCACATTCCAAAAGGAATTTTCTATAAAGTATTATTATAGGTCTATTCCTCCATTTTTTCTTTCTTCTGTAGAATCTTCTCCCTATACCCTACAGAATTATAAAGAGCCACAACTTCCCATTTTTATTTTAGCCTTTTTTTTTCTCTTATTCTATCCTACCTTTGTCATATTCAATATTGGTTCTTAAATGTAGAAAAATCAATTTTTTATTTAACAAAAGGAATTTTTCATTCCATGTCTTAACAAAATATGATTCAGTCTTTGAATTTCGAGTTTGTATTTATTTCGTTTAAGAAGATTACAAAACGTATGAAAATGTAATGAAATTTTATAATCTTTCTGTACCTACCTGGAACATTCCTCCATAATTTCTAAATGGGATTGAAATAGGATAAAATGATAAAAAGTAAGGGATTCGTTAAAAGTAATTAAAACCGGTGGTATGGAGGAGACGTCCATAACTTTCTCAAAATTCGTGGATCTACAGATCTCTCCACTAACACCAAATAAGATACCATTAGAGATTTCTTGTTCTCGATGTTATGCTTTAGATAGAGCAAAAGGGCAGAGCTGGGGCTGATTTAATTTCTCATTATACAAATCACGTACTAACGTCGAGGCTTATTATGCAAATATTTTTTTTTTGTCTGAATACTAAAAATTTAAGGGAAGAATACTGGTCAGGGCAAATATCAACTGATATATTTTAAAAGAATGACCTAAATGTTGGGGAGGTAGTTTGAAATAATTGAATATTAAAATAAGGAAACTTACGATGAGATGAAACGTGACTTGAATTGTCATTATTGATTAAAATACTCTTTGGTTTGCTCTGGTTGGAGGAGCTGCTCACTTTTCTTTGTCTTTCGTCGTTACCGTCGATTGTGGGCGATGAGGCGATGCTCACTTTCCTCTTTGGCTCATCACCTTCGAATCCAGGATTCAATTCGCCTTTTTTTTCATGAGGAGTTCCACTATCGCACTGCCCTCCTGTCATCACCTAAAAGAACCAAAGTTTAATATTAGTTACAAAATTTTTTTATTTCATTAAGTTCTTGAAAAATAGCCAAGATTTTTTTTTTGGGTTAGTCTCTTTTTCGCGTGCTAAAAATCGTGCGAAATATTTTATGCCGTAAACTAAACAAAAGAGGATTAAAATCCGAGAATAAAAACTTAAGATGACATTTTCCAAAATATGTTTTCTCGCTGTTAAATTTACGCCCGAAATCTGACAGCATTGTTTATAATCCGGGCATATTTGTCAAGAGGCATTTGAAATACCAAACGTTTCTGTCTTATTGGGAAGAAACTCATTATGTCAGGGTAACTTTTTTTTAAAACGGTCGATCATATTGCACAATGTCTTCCCACGTTACATGGGACGTGTGAAGAAGAGATTAAACCGGGTGAATCTGTTGGGCGGAGCTTAATTTCCAAAAACTCCTCGTTTGGAGTGCGTGGGCGTGACAATAGGGCTTGTCAGGTTGCCAACTTCACGCATCACTGACCACAGTCTCGGCCGATAGCATCAGATCTGTTTTCTTCTTCTCTCTCGTTCATTCTCTCCACCCCAACTACGTTTTTTTTTTTCTTTATTTCATTCCCACCCTTTCATATTGATCTTCGGACCATTTAATCTATTTTAGCGTTCTAATCGGTCCTATCTCCTGTGAGGTTTTTTTTGTTCCTTTTGATTTAGGTCCAGCTCGACCAATAAATGACTCTGGTAGAAAACGTTTTTCTGTTTCTCAGGACACGTATAAGAGATCAATCATAAATTTTAACTGACATGCCTAACATGAAACCCAAACTGATGTGGCTAAATTGTTTCCTTACTCTTGCCACTCCTTCCCCTCCATTCACCCACTTTTGGGAGCGTATTATGCTCCAGAATTGAATCAGCGGTCTAGGGCGGACAAAAAAAGGGGTAAAGTTTGGATAAGTTAAACAGTTCTAGGTGGCGCCTAAAGTCATGTATGTTTTGATGAAGTGGGGGGTTTGTTTTGCGTATAAGAGGGTCAAGGCTCGTTGCCAACTGGGTCGGCCTAACTCATCCCAGAGTCTCCTTCCACGAAACGGAAAAGAATGCTTACCAAATGACCTTAAAAAAAAAGAAAAAAATGTCAACAGAAAGGAGAAAACTTAAGCTTGGGGACCCAAACTGATCAAGATCTTAACAAAATATTGGCACTGGAACTTTGGTAGCTTCCTTTAAAATCCACGATTTTTAAATCATTTTAAGAAAAATACCGGATGGAAGCATTTTTTTGCTTCAATTTTTTTTCACCTTTGACCCTTTGACGGCAAAAAAATTTTTCCGTATAAAGGCGCTGGTGTTGAGTCGGCTGTCAGAGATGGCATGTCAGCAACGCCTCTAATCTTTATTCTTAGTGAGTTTTGTTTGGACATGGCAGAGTGACGTTGAAATTTAAATTTCAAGGAATTTTATCATTTTAACGTTTTTAAAAAATTGAGGGGAAAAAATGGAACCCTATAACTCAAACTTTATTAAAAATTCAGGGCTCTACAGACCTTTCCACAAACACACTCTTCCAACCCCCTCCATCTTCAAAACCCTTCTTGACTCTCCCCTCCACCTCCCTCGACAACATTCAATAGGTTTGGCTCTGAATCCTATTTTAAGTTGTGAGAATGACTTGGGACTTGGAAAACACATGATTATATAAGAGTTGTTAATTAAAGGATTAGGAATCCCTCCTTAGTCCTTTATTACCTTACAATTACGACTTAATCACAGACCGTTCCAATTTGCTAATTGCGATCGAAGTGAGCTTTGAAATGGTTATTGAATCGTATATCACAAGACAAGGGGATTAAAAAAAATAGTCCTGATTAAAGAGTTCCTTTTTAGCGGTGACAATAATGTGAGCCCGGTCCTAAATAAATTGAAGCATTGACTAATAAGGTACACGCAAACTAGTTGTACCTCTAATGCTCTCCATCGCTCATTATTCAATGGAGGCCATTGGCGAGGGGGATTGAAAATTAATATATGTCGTTCAATTATGATTATTTTACCTTTATGAAGATAAATGAACGGTAAATTGCTTTAAATAACTCTCACAGGAGGAGGGTTATTAAAGGGAGCATATGGGACCTCGTGAGGTTATTAAAAGCAAAATAGTAAAAACAGGGGCTTTTAATTTGTTTAAAAAAGAGCGTTTTTTTTAAAGCGAGCTGGGGTTGCGGTTTGTCCGGTCGGACAGCTCGGGAGGCTCGTCAACCCGGAACGGAGCTTCAAAAGTCCGATTTCTAATTCATTGGGTTTTAAGTGAAAAGTTCTCTTTTGGTCGTTCTCGGAGGCTCGCATTTGAATAAGATAAAGCGAGGTAACAGGATTAAATCCCATCACCAACAACCCCCCTTCAACCGGGTCTCGACCAATTTAAAACCGTAGGTAATTGAATTCCGTCTAAAAACACCGGCGAGGCCCTGAACGTCTTTTAGTATCCGACCGTTTTCATGACCGTGAAATGGAAAACCTTGTCCAGATCAGACCGCAACGACTTTTTAGGTTGATATCTTTTTTGATAGACAATAACTTACGTTAATTAGCTAATAACTGGGCAAAAAAGACCCCGGGAGAATAGACCCACCGGGAGATTGGGAAATTCCCGAAGGGCAGCTCCTACGGGATGCTGCAGGAGTCGGTCATACCGATTTTCATCCTTTTTATACGATTTTTTTTACACTATAGGTCCCTTTTTAGATTGATTTTTGAGAATTTTTGGACATTGGGAACCTTTTTAGCTTGATTTTTTATCCTTTTTGGACACTAGGGTCCATTTTTAGGTAGGTTTTTGATCTTTTTTAGACTTTAGGGACCCTATTACATAGCTAGTTAGTCCTACTAGATAGTTTTAGTACACTAGGGACCCTTTTTAGCTAGTTTTTTGATATTTTTTGGTCACAAAGGGCCCTTTTAATTAGATTATGGTTCTTTGTGACGAAAAGGGCCCTTTTTAGCTTCATTTATATTCTTTGTTAGACACTATAGGCCCTTTTAGCTTGATTTTTGATCCTTTTTGGACACTAGGGGCCCTTTTTAGCTAGATTTTTGATCTTTTTTAGACGGAAAGGGCTCTTTTAGCTAGATTATGGTTCTTTGTCACGAAAGGGGCCCTTTTTGGCTTCATTTATATTCTTTGTTAGACACTAGAGGCTCTTTTAGCTTGAATTTTGATCCTTTTTGGACACTGGGGGCCCTTATTATCTTGATTTTTAAATCCTTTTTGGACTCCAAGGGCCTTTTTTAGCTAGGTTTTTGATCTTTTCTTGACACTAGGGGCCTTATTTTAGCAGGAATTTTGATCATTTTTCACACCAAGGGCCCTTATTATGATTTTTTTTTCGAAATCATTTTTGGACTCTAGGGCCCATTTTACCTCGATTTTTGGACATTATGAACCCTTTTAGAAAGATTTTTACCTTTACGACAAAAAAAAAGGTTCTTCTTAGCTTGATTTTTGATCGTTTATTTAAAACGAGTGGCCCTTTATATCTAGATTTTATTCTTTTGCGACAAAATGGCTACTTAATTGACTTGATTTTTAAGCATTCAAGGTCTTTTTGATATTCCTAAGGGTAAGGATGGGCCGAGGGTGTGATAATTTCCCGGGCCGGTAAATTTTACCTATCCGACCCCCTATTTTTCCGTAAAAAAAAAATGGTGGTATGGAGGAGTAATCCCATGAAATGGGGCTCTACAGACCTCCCCCATTCCTCATCACCTAGACCCATCTTCACCTCCCCCACCGTCATAAACCACAAATTGCTTGGAACAATATTATTGTTTTATTAGGAAGGCGTATTCTGGTGCAAGTGCTCATTGTTTTCATTGTCACAACCTGATAACGTTAACCCTCCTAAATATGTATTATTACTCCTTAGTTGTAAACTAATCTTATCTAAATACCCAATAAATTTTTTGTTAACGATTTTTTTTATTCGCTGGAAGTCATATCGCATTGATAATTCAAATAAATCGAGTTCTTTTCATTAAAAACCATTCTTTTTGAAGATTTAGAAGTTGAATAACTCTCGTAATAATCATCCTCGATTTATTTTCACGAAAGAAAGAGGACATTTGTCTTCCCTCGTGTCCTCCTTGTTGGTAAGGGGAGGGGCGGTGAGGGGAGGTGTGGGGAGGGGTTGTCTAGAAATGAACGTTTTCCGTCAATTACTTTTTCAATTTATCACCTCCACTGCCTTCTGCGAGTAGATTAAGGAGATCTCACGTTGACCTTATTTCACCTAATTATCGACATTTCGACTATAAAAGAGAAGATTTACACTTTCAAAACGCATTACGGAAATTAACGGCACATCGAAATTATGCACCCATTTTATAATCGCGGCTTTAAAAACTCATTAACGACGTTATCCACTTTTATTAAATAACGAGTGGATTTTAAATATGCCCCTCGCATTAAAGGTTTTAATAGGAAAAGCAGGCCACGCATCAGTATTTTATTAAACCACCAAAAGGGTAATTAAATTCCAACATTATACTCACGAAGTGGTCATTTTATTTTTGTTAATTTTGAATTATATTTCCAGTTTTTTGTTTTTTTAATTGAAGCTAATGAGGGACGTAAAATCGTTATAACACCACGTCGCGGTTTTTAAAAGATTTTCACTTGTAACATTTCCCACGTTCTACACCAATTAAACGATTTTTTAAGCCTTTTTATATTGGTGCATATAAGCGTTAAAAAAAATAACGATGCTTAGAGAGAGAAAAAAAACTGAAAATCCGAATGTCGAATCGAAATATTTTATTTCTGGCAAGGGTATATGTTAATAGAGGAAACAAATTCTTCCAACACTAATACTTATTTTCATTTAATACTCGCTTGAATAAATAGAATTTTAAAAATAAAAATTCCCTTTAAAAATATTTAGTTGAAAAAACTGGTTTTATTCATTTCTCCTTAGTAAAAGAACAAGGTGATGTTGAATCATTAAAAATTTAATAGGCCTTTATGTATTAATGTAGTATCTAATTAAAAGCTTGAAATTCCACTCAATCGTCACTCAAAAAAGGGGTTAATCTGTACATTTCAAAATAAGCCATGTTTTATGACTTGTCTTTTACAGGATATTTTTGTCCTTTTTTTTTATTTTGTAGTGCCTAAATGTGAATTGCCAAGGTTTTCCTGTTTTTCCGAGATGAAATTTTTCCCCCTTTATGTACCAACAAAAACGAGTAAGCTCTTTAGGTTTTCCGGGTTCCTTGGTCCGAATATAATGCTAATTTGGAGCGAAATATTTTCCTTGGAATTTAATAAGATTTTCGTGTCAAAACTTGCAGAATCAAATGTGAATATTGATATAAGCGGCAGTGTTGGCAGCTTGGGCTATTAAACGCAAATTGGGCTACTTTTGTAAGGCCCAATCTGGCGACCCCGTTATTTGACAAAGTTAGGCTTTTGACAGTCCTGCCAGTTTGGGCTATGAATCGCAAACTTTGTAAGGCCCACCGCCCAATCTGGCAATATTGTTTCTGACAAAGTTGGGCTTTTGGCAGTTTTGCCAGCTTAGGCGATTTATCGCAAATTGGGCTATTTTCGTATGGCCCAATCTAGCAACCTGCTAAGGGGTGGAGGGGTCTACACAGAAAAAACCAGAAGGCGCTAAAATTGAATTCACATGAAAGCAGGTGTGTGAGGAAACTGGTAAATTACATGGGATTCCTTTAAAGGGTATCATAAATTGAAGCCCTTAAAAGTAAGTAACGCCCAATTAAAGTCCTAGAGTCTTTTTAGGGTTCACCTTTAATTAGAGGTCACAAAGAAATGCAACAAAAAAAAGCATCGAATCGTAAAATTTTCAGTTTTAAAAGCAAGGAACTTTCGAAAAAAAGTTTAAAGAACTAGGCCACGGTAACTTTTGACGAACTTAAAATATAATTGGACGACTAAACTAGTTATTAAGTGGTATTTATCTTTGTTAAAATTTTTCTTTTTTTTTTTTAGTCAAGACGTTTGATTTATGGCTATAATTGATTTGATTTTTGAAAGAAAAGAAATTCCACCGATCACTTTTAAATCTTGAAACTTCAGGCAAAACAAAGCAACTTTTGGGATTATTGAGGAAAACGTTAAAAATTAATGAGACAGAATGTCTGACCTGCTTTTTTAGTTCGATTGGCTATTTTGTAAATTAAGTTGTAACCAAGAGGACATTTTGCTACAATAAATTAAGAGATTAAAATAACCATTAATGGTGACCCAGAATACTAAAATTTCACAACAGTTCCCAAAAAATAGAGAAAAAACGGATTTTCTGTCTGGAGTTGCCAACAGGTTTTAGATTTATAATCAAAGACATCTTGAATAGTTTAAAATCCAAAGGGCGATCAGCTTTACGGCTCACTGGGGTCCCCCACCCCGCTTTGACAATTTATTGACCATTTTACATTTATCTCGTCCTTTCATCGGTCTCCTTGATTTATCATCCGACCAATTAGCGATTGCGACTCTTTCCTACGGTTTTTTATTTTTTAAAGGCCCGGGAGTTGACAAATTCTGTCCCCTCCGCGTAATTTAATTGAAAGACGATGAGTCGGAATTAGTGAAAGTCCTTCGGATCCTTCTCAATGCTAATGGGGCAGGCCTTTCTTAATATTCTTCCGGATTTCGTCTAAAATTAGCTCAGCCCTATCTGGAAAAATTCGAAGTGCTTTTAAGAGAATCGGACCCCTTAAGCTCACCATCAAATGGGAAATAATTTATTGCTCTAATTACTTATGAAAAGAAAGCTTTTCCGATAGAACCATAACGAAAAATCTCTTTTTTCAATAAAAAGCCAGTTAATTGTTCAAAAATTTCATTATTTTTAGAATATTTTTATATCTTTTGTATTTTTAATTTTTGTAGATAATTCTCGATCTTTTTTAACAAGTTAATTTTAAAAATTTAACATGGTAAACTCGAAAAGATCCCCTGGTAAATGTGATGTTAAACTAGCACTCCAAGCGGCTTCTTTGGTAAACTTCTAGTAAACAAAACCTCGGACCCCTTTAAAGTTTCCACGATTAAAACGTGTTTTAAAAAGATCTTTTCCCTGTTAAAAGGGGAAAATTATTTAGCCTGTTAAAAATTTATGAATTCATAAATAGTTGTACACATGATTCTGGGCTCTGTAATAAAGTTTTATTCAATCAAGATCCTTGTCAGATTATTGTCATTAAAATTCAAAATGTTTCCTCCGAGTTACAAAGTTCCAACGTTCTTAATCCGAAACAATGACAATCGAACTTTAGCTTCAGGAGTAAAGTTTTCAAACAGGATTTCAGAATTTTGAAGATACAAAGTCCACGAATTTAACATACGGAATCCAACGCGTTCAATGGAAGACGTTTAGATTGACTAAAAAGGGGGGAGGAGGCTAATTTAGGGGGCTAAACAAGACGCGAAGTTTGATAACGTCAAAAGTGGTCGTCTGGAATCTTTAACAAGGTTCTCAACAGGTTTCTTGTTGATTAAGGGAGCGAGTCTAAGAAGAGGCAACGTTACAAATTGCTATCCCCCCCCCCTCTTCTTTGCCCACACGCCCCGAATAGCGCACTGACTAATAGCTACAAGCACTTTAATGAGTTTCGTCTTTACTTATCATTAGTATCAATTTACGTTAATTCATTCATTTGTATTGTATCCGGAGGCCATTTATTTGTCAACGGGATCGAAAGAGTTTCTTCCTTTTTAATACTGAATGAGAAAAATTCATCAGTTGAGAGTTAGCCATTTTGCAGAAAAAGTTGTTTTCTGCAACTAAAACAAAAATAATTATGAACTTACCGTTTTTTTTTGTTATTCTCCTGATTAGTTTATAAATTGAATCCTTGGTTTTTCATATTAATGCGTTTATTTGTTTTGGCTGAAAAAGAAAAAGAAGATTAGTAACTAATTTGGGGTAAATCAAAATGTTTTCTTTCTTTTTTCCGTCAAAATTGGATCTCAAAAGATATTGGAATAAGAATTTTTTTTGTGAATTCTTGGCACGTCTCTATCTCTTCAAAGGTTCGGAAACTTCTTAAATAGTCTCGTTTTCGGCGTGATGTAAATCACACAGAGATAGGACTGGAAAAGCTAAGGGGGGAGAATCTGGTGAAAACATCCAATTCAATTGTACTGAGATTCCAACTGGAATGGAAAATTGAATTTTTTTTTCCTAATCAGACTTCCTTTCCTTTGATTTTAAATTTTTCATGAATTTAAAAAAAATCTATTAGAAAAAATGTCTTAAAAAGTGTGCGAGGAACCTCCAAAACTGGAACCTTATAAGTGGAAATTTGTTAAAGGTCGGGTGGAACACTGCCGCGTTCATAGCATCAAACTCCTAATGCTCTATCCTGTAAATAGTGAAAAAATTGGAGGGTTCTCTAACAAATCTCCATTGGCTGCCTCGTTCATTACTTCAACCTAATAATGCCCAACAATGTGAGCAGGTGAAGATTTGACCGGTAGCACTCGAGTAGGCTGGTGGACTTTCACCAACAAACATCAATAGCTATCGATTTATTGAGAAATTTCCCTGCGAGATTTTCAAGATTATATGTTGAACTTTATTTGTCTAAATTTTTGTACCAAATCTCCCGCAACCGGAGTGACAGACTTTTCCATGTCCGATACATGGTGTCCTTCCCAAAATCGTGGGTTTGAGGGTAATCTTTCTTCTTTTTGAGAAAGAAAATAACGAACGAAATTAAGCAATCTAAAACAGGACGGATCGGGTTCGAAGTTTCTAATTAGGACGTTCCTAGATGGACAATTTATTGTTTACCTCCTCATCTATAAATCCGAAGGAGAGGCTTATGAATCAGAGGTGAAATTCCGCGCGTTTCGGAGGATTAAAGTCGAAATGCAGGCAATCAATCAGAGCATTGTGGAGTGGTCGGCTCATTAAGGACTCTAACTCAGACTTAACCAGAGCTCCTCTCTAAATGAACCTGATAAGGGTCTTGCTAATAAAATCAATCCAAATTTAAACCTTTCTACTTATAATCCAATTCAAATTTCACAATCAATAGAAAACTCTTCAAAGATTATTTGGAAATTTTGTTTTATTTTGACAAAAACATTGGCAATTATTTTCACAATTTTTTTTTCCATTGAAGAAAATTTTAAAATAACAATTTAAATAGAGGGAAATCCCAATTAGAGTTTTTCACGGGCTCTCCGTTGATTTTCCATTGTAGCGTATAACAAGGGCGGGCTGTGTTGATTCACAAAATTACACTTCACCCCTTTTTACTTCAGCATTATTCCAGATAGCCATTACAACTTTAACATTTTCGCTTGAATCGTAAAACAAAGTTAAAAAAATGGAAATCGACCCCACTCGTTTGTTCCAGATGCACAGTTTCTGATAAAACGTTGACTGATTCTAGATAAGAAGTCTAATTATATTTCGACGGTCGGACAGGGAATTGTACTTCTGTGCGATTTCAAACCAGCCCCTTATTTTATCAGGGTCCTATCTCTAATCCGGCCGAGTACTGCGTAAACATGATCCCTGGATTATCAAGCTTCGGCTATACTGGCATTAGGACGATTACTATTCGAAAGCTTAATTCAGAAAACCCTCTTCAACGATTAAAACGTATCATTGAAAATATTATTCAGTAATAAAATACATTGAATATTGAAAAACTCAAGGCTCTTGAAGAAACATGGAATTATGTTTATGTCACTGCCTACCGTATCTCTGAAATGCAGTACTATAATAAAAAATGTATGAATGAGGGAATAACTCATTTTAACTACCCTCTTTTCCACCGTTTTTGATTTAAACTTTAACCGCATAAAATCATTTAATCCTAGTTTATAAACTTATTAGAGATCCTAACTAAAGTTTTGACTAACTTTTAAACTTATTTTGTGATTAAAATCTTCGTTAACGTGAATAATTTTTGTCTCGCAACCCTTGAGAAATCAATCTTTTGGATTACTAACAGAGCAAGTTTCAATTGTTGGATTATCATAAATCTAATTTAAAATCTCGTCAACGTGTTCCCTGCGCCCATTAACAATTTGCTAAGGTCTTTAGTGCGTTATAAAGCGTCCCCTCTTTACAATTCAAATCATCAAGTACGGATATTTGAATTATTTATGCTTTCCTTATTGAACTTGTCTTTCTCCCCGATTTAAAATGTCGAACTATTCTCTTCACCCCTTTTTGCGCTTTTCCTATTGTTCTTTTATATTAAATAACCTACCTACTTATTTTTATAGGCCAGTTATTGTAATAATGTATAAATTTCACTAAATTAATTTATTGAAAACTTGGTCAAAAGGTCGGTTTTATCATTTTTCGGGAGGCACGTGGAAAGATTTTTTTTTTCGAAAGAATATCAGGTGATTGATTTCCTTCATCACTGGCACGAAAAGGCTTTTAGGGAGAGTTATGATTTTTATGAGGAAATTGGTTGCTTCCCGAGGCTACTTGTAATAATGCAAAAAAGCCATCCAACAGCTCAGTGTAAGTGTCAACTGACAACGTGAGTGCTTTCTTCGTCTCTTAGATGATTGAGAGAAAGATAGAGGGTGTTAATCACGTTCCTTATTGAAATCTAATTTACGGAGATTTCCCTATTTATATGATTTCATCTTAGCACCAACCTATAAGGCTGATGCTTTTGGGGACACAAAAGCAGGTCGTATTACTGGGCTGGTACTTATAAACAGATTAAAGGGATTTGGGCTGGAACGTTTTTAAAGACATCAATTTGGGAGGATTTTCAATGGATTTTTTTTTCAAATCCAAAGAGACAATATTTTATTCCAACTGCCCACACAATAAATACGCTAATCGAAACCGATTATAACGTAGAGTACAAAAACTGAGAATTTCGTACTTCAAAATCCTGTTTAATTTTTGGCGGAAAGCAATTTTAACCTCATCATTAAATCGTCTGGTTTTAATTGAGTCATCTATGATGGAGAGTGAGGGGATTTCTGAATAAATAAACATGATTTGCCTAAAAGCATGTCGAAATGAGGGAGGGAAAAAAAACACTTAATGAATGATCCCTCTGTCCTGCAGTTTTGTTGCATGAACCAAAACTGAGGTTTGAACATTTATAGAAGACAACATAAAATCCATAACGCAATTTTCTAGTTTGACAGTGTAGGGACTTGACAGTTCGACTCTTAACTCTCTTACCCCCTTGCGAAAGAAACGCAGGTCCGGCGTGAATGTAAATTAGTTTCATTGTTCTGACCCCGAGAGTGGAATAAATATGACGGCCGTAAAAGTGAAAGGTTGGTTGATAATTCCCTACCTAGCCTCTTCACTTTTCGGACTACCTATCCTATTGCATATATAATATATGTACATATAAAAAAACGCTGATCAAACCATGCTGAGTTGACGAATTTCCCTAAGAATTTAAAAATCATTCTAATTGGTTTCACGGCCATAAAATCGGAACTATTTTCGGTTAAGGTCGTACAAAACATCATTTTAATTAAAAAACACGGCTTTTTTCTCGACCCAGATCGGTTTTTCGTCAACAGGACCCAGTTCGTCAGGTCGTAAAATAAAATATTCCTCATTAACCTTTTACGAGTGGACCTGTCAGAAAGTGAAATTGACTCGCTCGAAAACGATATTGCCCCGTGTAAAATGAATGTTTCTTTTCGATTTGCGAATTCAAATCAAAATAAACAAGGATTAAAATAAAATGTGTAATCCTTTATTGGCAACGTATAATTAATTCAATTATCAAGTATTTAAATTGATTTGAACATAATTTTTACGAGACAATCCCGTATCTGTTTTTAACAAAATCATTAAGTTTTAGCATGAATGAAGTGGATTAAATAGCCAACTCGAATAAAAAAAAAATCTAGAGGTGTTTAAACAGTTAAAACAGCTCCCTCACTTAATTTATCGCAAAGAACTTGGCAAAGAAAAATATAAGGAAAATAAATTTAAAAATGCATAGCGATTAATTTTCGACCTGTCAAATATGTGAGTTTCATATCAGGAAAAATTTGACAGCACATTTATATTCACTAAATTTATCTAAATATTTATGTACTTATACAAAGGAGAAAACATAAAGAAACTGTGTGGAATCAATAATTTTGAGGTTTTTATAAGAAACGCCTTTTATCAATATTTTGACATTTTGATTAATCTAAGCGAATTTAAAAGATAAGGAAAGAAAAAAAAGTTTTCTATCTTTTTTTTGTTAACAATTTTTTTTGTTCTTTTTCAAGTTGCGCGAGTAGGGCCTACTTGTAAGAGAACTCGTTAACTTGAAGTTACTTACGGGCTTGCTGTGAGTGATGTGGACATGCCAAGTGGATATATTTTCGTGTGTAAGGGTGAGTACAGAAGTGAATTGTGAGCGTACGAGAAAGAAAGGTGAGCCCCTCTCTGAACGCAAAGGCCCCCACTTTCAATAAAAAAAGCTTATAACCTTCTTTTAAACACAAAACGGCTACTAGTTATCTATGGTGATAAAGACACTTTTTGTCGTTCACTTTTAAACGAAGTTCAGTAAGAAACATTTAAAAAAATAAATAATTTAACAAAATAATGATCAAAAGCTCATCATTAGATGTTTAAAACAATATTTTTATCATCGATAAAATTATTTAAGACCTTTAGAGTACAAAGTATGAAGACCAACTGTTTGGTTTACTTGAAAAAGTGGTCAAAAGGTTTAATTATCTCTTTCCTCTGAATTTGTAAAACGACTATAATTTTTGAATTTCCGTCTTTTCAAACTACGATGTCGTCCTGTTTCACACCATTTGATGCATTTGATTCAAACGAGCTTACAAAGGTTGAGAATTAAAACGGCTCGAAACTACTGTAAAATACAAAAATCTGGTAAACAACAACAGAAAGTCAAAAATTCTGTAAAATTGGCATCAAGTAATAAATAAAGTTATGCAGGAGGAATCTCATAACTATATTTCTCAAAATTTTGGGGATCTACTGACCTCTCCACAAACATCAAATATCCCCTCCCCCAATCTATCCCCCCACTACCTCCCCCCACTATCTCATCACTTCCCCTAACCTCGTCCACATCATACACCTCCCCTCATCATTCCTCATCTCCCACCACTCTCTTATCACCACCCAACCCTCCTCTTCCATTCCTTACGTCTTCAATCTCCCATCACTCCCTACAACCTCCCCTCACATCATACACCTCCCTCAACTATCCCCATCTCGCTCCACTCTTTTTCTAACTCTAAAAAAACAAAAACAAAAAACTCTCATCACCACCCCTACCCTCCTCTTCAACTACTTCCACCCATACCTACTCGCAACCTCACATATCCACTGAAAACAGTTATTTTTTCCGTCTCTCTCACAGATAACAAAATTCTGTGAAAATTATTCATTCGTGATATTGATTTTATTCCATTTCATTTAATTGTAATTACTTTATAATGCCAAATGCGATTCGTCGAACCCATTGTAGCTTACATAACAAAATCCAGTAATGAGATTTCCAGGGAATTTTTTTTTTCTTTTTTAGAAACCTCTAGGAGTTATTACAATGTCTCCTCCCTATAATCCCAGGGGCGTGCGGCAAGGGGACTCCTGAAACGCAATAGTGGAAGGGAGTATAATCATAAAAAAATAGAGTGGACAAACCACAATTTGACAGAAAAAAAAATTCCTGAAAGTTTTTGAAGCTGCGTGATACAATCTGGTGGTGTTGGTATAATCTTAATGCATATCAGCGATGAGGAGGTTTCAGATCGATGACGCCATATTTCTGCAGAGGTCGCAACTTTATTCATCTGTCCTTTCGAAATGTCATCGGGAATTCAATAAGACGAATTTTTCGATTGGAGATAAGGCCTCATTAGTCGTGGGGGAAAGAAAAAAAAATCTAACGAGGGATATAATTTGTACCTTTCACCCTTTCCAAAAAGCCCCTTTCGAAGTTGTTTTGCGATCCCATTTAACGAGTGGACGTCACGCCGACGCTGCCGTCTGACTTACGAAACTTCTGACGAATCCCGACGTCGAAAAACTTTTTTTATTACCGAAAGGGGGTGCTTGGGTGAAAATTTGATAATCCTCGACTTTCATCCCTCAAGGCCCCGAGACACCCCCCTCCCTCCAAGCGTTTGCAACTCGTTAAAAGTGACAAAAGAATAAATTCAATTTTATGAAGGTATTAAAATCGAAAAATTAAACCTGGCGTTGATCGCACCGAAAAAACCTTGAGTGCTACGCAAGGGTTTATAGAATTAAATTTTTTATCTCATTTCCTTTTTTGATTCAATTAACCAAACAATGACAGAACTTGACTCATAAATTAATCCAATTTGTCTTTTTTAATCCTTTTTACTGCTTAATTTTTCGACTATCTATCTTACCTTGAATTTCTTAAAAGAATTATCGAAATCAAATGAATAAAAACAGAGTTATCAGTACACGATTCGTTGGGTCAACGTATGAGCAATTCGATTAACACCTCCCAACCGAATAAATTTTTAATTAGAAACTAAGTGAGTAAATATTGAGATTAAAAGTGAGGATAATCTTGTATGAAAATATTTTTTTTGAAGAGGTTGTCGTCAAAAGATAAGGGTCATGCTACTGTTTAACTGTTTAAACAATTTTTTTAATCTTTATGCTACTTGTTGCATCATTTCTCGGTGTTTTTGAAGTAAAAAAATTTTGACAAATCATATCAAAGTCACACATCCATCGTTATCTTTATTGACTGCATTTTGAAAAATAAGAATCCCCAATTTCGTTTGTGTGATTTCACATGCTTGAAGAATTTAAGATATAGGCGCACCTGCATTATTTTTCATGAGTCAACTTATAAGATTTTAGTCTAGTGATAGAGAATTTTTTCTGTTAAAAAAATATTCAGGCCTATTTTCTCGGTCGAATATTGAAGCATCCTTGGAGTTCGGCCTATGTACCCGATGGGGTTCTTTTACCGAATAAACGATCTCTTTTGTTGGCCCAGTACTCGAAAGAGGAAAAAGTGGTCGGTGGAAAAAAAAAAAAAATTCTCTCTCACTTTTTCATTGATAGACCCCTTTCGGTACATAGGAAGGCTTTTCTCTCCCGTAAAATTGACCTACCTAACCTAAACCCTAAAAAATAAAACAATTCAAATACCTTTTAACTTTTATACTTCAAAAACGAAAAGTTCAAAAATTGTTATTCATTGACCCAAAAAGTCGTGCTTAATTATGATTCCAAATATCCAGTGACATCGACCTTGATAGATTTCAGTATAATTTTTCTTCACTTTTCAAAAAGACCTGAACGTTTAGTAAAATCTGCCAATTATTTTGATAAAAATCTTTAAAAATGATGAATATCAAAACAATATGACGCATGACCTTTTTTTCTGAAAATAAGCTGAATTTTTAAACTTAGAAGACAATAGGCTACGTGTCCGTAATTTAAAGGGATTATTTTTTCGGACACGGTTCGCCTGTTTTAAAACACGAATAATTTGAAAAAATCGAGTGCTTTTGGGTTCAAAAAATTATCATAATTTTCATGCTTTAATTGAAATCGTTTCTTCTCCAAATTCGGAATTTTTCAAAAGTACAAATTGTGTCAATGTCAAACGTTTTCATGTTTTTTGAGAGGTGAGACTTATAAGGGATATATCGGTAAAAACAACACGGTAAATGATCGTAAAAGTCTTAAAAACCACTTGTCGGATAACGAGGCCTTGTAATTGAGTTAACCCCGTCGGAACAATAGAGGCCGCCTTATGTGCACCGGTATAAATCAAAGTTTACTTACTGCGGGCACCGATATAGTCCAAAGCTGTGGAAAGCCCTGATACAAGCCCTGAATAATTAATGCCCGCATAAAAATCAAAGAAGGAATTTTCTTTTGAAAAACACTCAAATTTTGGAAAAGAAGTACAGCATAAGTGTAAAATATTTAAAAAATAAAAATTTAATTTCTTGGTACCCCCCTAATTCTTTTAGAGATCCATAATTCAACTCAACATTGCGGAAAACCAACAGGCATTAGCATTCTCGTATCACGTCCTCGTTGATTTATGTTCTTTTGATTTGTAGTTCCACCCCCAGATATATAGGCGAAACTCCGGCTTTTCGTAAACATCACAAAACGTTCGTTTTGTTCAACAAAAATCATGCAAAACAATTTGAAACTTATGAAATCCTGAGACGTTTGACTTTTAAAGCTGTCCCCATAATGTTCGAAATAAGGTCTGGACATTTGACATTCTAAATATTGATCTTACATCATTCATCTCAAAAATCGCCTTTTTTTTGTCTCCTTTATTTTGCAAAATGACATAATGATGACTTATGGCGTTTTTTTGTTTTGTTTAAACGTTTTGAAAGTTTGATGAGTTAGAGAGCGGTATGGGACAATATTTTTATGTATCATCCCTAAGCGCCACCTGCCATTTTCGGTCGGTTATGAAAGGGACTTTCTTCGCCGGCCACCAACCTTTAAAGTTTAAGCCCGTCACGTCTCGAGACTTTATGAGACGGCTAACATAGTTTTTCGTCTCATTTCAAAAAGCTACTCATCCTTTACGATTTCAAAACGGCTTCTTGACCGTCAAACTAACGTTTTGTTTGATACGCCGATTCTCACTCAAAAAGGTAAACAAGCCTAAGGCTAAGCTACTAACCAAGCTACTAACCTAACTAAGCTTCAATTTTCAAAAAAATTATTTTGAGTTTCTTCAAAAATTTCCATCTCATTAATTAAAATTTTAATATTTTTTTTCCTCTTTAACACATACATAATCATGTTATTGCACTAACCAAGCTACTAACCTAACTAAGCTTCAATTTTCAAAAAAATTATTTTGAGTTTCTTCAAAAATTTCCATCTCATTAATTAAAATTTTAATATTTTTTTTCCTCTTTAACACATACATAATCATGTTATTGCGAAATTCAAGTTAGTTATCGGCCTGACAAAGTGCCATGAGGTAAACAACCGGCCTTTGATGTTTTTTGAACGATTACATTCATTAAGCTTAATAACGTATTAGAAGGTTGTATGCCTACCTACCTAATTATATTAATAAAGAGATAAAAAACTCGACGAATTAACCTTTTGCTTCAGTTTTCTAATCTTTTATTATTTACCATTCCGTAAAAGGGGAGATTTATAGATTAGCGAAATTTCTTTGTGCACTGGAATATAGGTTAATTTGACGAAATTCGCAAATCGCAAATGTAGGCAATAGAAATGGAATCAGGTTCTGTAATCTTGATTGATGGGATTTTTGCAAAAAAAAAATTTTTAGCGATAAATAATTGGAATTCAAAGAATCTCGAGCTTTAAGCGGTTTTGAATTTTCAGACTTTTTTTTTTGGATCTAGACGAATAAGATTAATGTGACTTAGTCAGTTTTAAAGTCTAATTTAAAAAAGAATCTGATAAAACTAAGATTTCTGACGTCTAAAGATAAAGGCGAGTATAACATTCACAGTCTCATTTATCATTTTTTTAGCGGATTTTTTCTTTTTCTTACTGATGAAAATTGTTTAATAATAATAATTAAAAAAAATTCCTTCAAGTCTTTTTGGATGATAGGAAAGACTTTTCTTTTCAGCGCTTTTTCAAAAGGACTTGTGCAACGTTGTAAATTCTTTTATCGAGAGCGAGTGAGGGGTTGCATCCCCGAGCCAAGTTCTAAGAACGAGCAGCTCTCGGGGTGAACCGCTGACATGTTTTTAATACCGCTTTTTCCTTATTGGATCACCATCGAACTTCTCTTTTCATAAAAAAAAAATTCAATTCAATCTTGAAAAATACACACAAACAAGATAAATAAATAAAAAGTTAATTAATTAAAACTAACAGGTAAATTATAAAACTTGAAAGCTTGTAAGTACTTTGTAACAAAAAAAAAAGTCTATAAAAAAAGTCGATACTGTTTAACGATAAAGGTACATGTTACTTCACCAAAAAGGTACTTTTCTATGATTAAGTTAATTTTCAACGAAAATGGTACTTTTTATGAAAATGGTACTTCTCTAAGAATAACGTACTTTTTAACGAAAAAGGTGATACTTCTCTACTAAGGAACTATTCAACGAAGTTGGTACTTCTCTGCAAAAAAAAAAAAAAGGCAATTTTCAACGGTACTTTTCTACGAAAAAGGTACTTTTCTACGAAAAAGGTACTTTTCTACGAAAAAGGTACTTTTCTACGAAAAAGGTACTTTTCTACGAAAAAGGTACTTTTCTACGAAAAAGGTACTTTTCTACGAAAAAGGTACTTTTCTACTAAAAAGGTACTTTTCTACGAAAAAGGTACTTTTCTACGATAAATAAACTTCTACGATAAAGGTACTTTTCTACGAAAAAGGTACTTTTCTACGAAAAAGGTACTTTTCTACGAAAAAGGAACTTTTCTACGAAAAAGGTACTTTTCTACGATAAATAAACTTCTACGATAAAGGTACTTTTCTACGATAAATAAACTTCTACGATAAAGGTACTTTTCTACGATAAATAAACTTCTACGATAAAGGTACTTTTCTACGATAAATAAACTTCTACGATAAAGGTACTGTACAACGGATAAGGTACTTTTGAACGACTAATATGGTAATTTTCAGCAAAAATGGCCCTTCTCTACTAAAAAGGTATTTGTCTATGAAAAAAGTACTTTTCAATGATACATAAAGGTACTTTTATAACGTAAAGGTACTGTACAATGAATAAGGTACATACTTTTCTATGAAATAGGTACTTTTCTATGATAAAGTCACTTTTAATTAGTTTTTAAAATAAAATGGTTCTTCTTAACAAAAAAGGTACTTTTCTACGATAAAGTTACTTTTCATCGAAAATGGTAATTTACGATAAAAGTACTCATTCTAAGAATACCTATAAGAGAATACGGGAGAGTCTCAAAGAAACGTTTAGGTTGCAAAAGTGGAAGGTTTCTTGATTTTTCAGAGTTTAGGATGAAGAAACTCTTTTCAGACTCAAACTTTTCAGACTCGTTAATTTTATCCCTTTACAAGTAGCTGAAACTCTCTAATTTTTGCCAAAACTTCGTTTCATTACTAAATCTGGAAGAAGAGTAGCTAAAGTAAAAAATATCCTTCATCTATATTTGGTCATAGCTGACACTTGGGTATCAATATCAGAAAAACTAGTTTTTACCTGAGTTTATTATGTGAAAAAAACGAAAGTTTTGAGAATCTTTTTAATTAGGAAAAAAGCCTTGTGTACAAGTCGTTGGATTATTAAAAAAATACGCAAGAGCAAGCTTTTATATCCAGGTCGAGAGGGTTAAAAAAACACATTCTTACCATTGTAAATTCTGAAAAGGAGTATCTTACTGTGACATATTCCTCCTCTTCTATTTTCCTTTATGTCAAATAGCCCCTTTTTTCACACTTTTACAATTTTCCTCTTTCTCAACCATCG
The DNA here is from genome assembly GCA_018703685.1 of Orius laevigatus. Classification (NCBI taxonomy): domain Eukaryota; kingdom Metazoa; phylum Arthropoda; class Insecta; order Hemiptera; family Anthocoridae; genus Orius; species Orius laevigatus. Next base: position 156,596 of record JAGWEN010000114.1, read on the forward strand.
AAAAACTGAAAAAAGTCTACAAGGGAAAGCCTGCATTAATGGAACGCCCTCCACCCGAACCGAGGTCAATATAATGTTTGAAGAGCGACGTATTAACATTTAGATTGTCGAGAGCCTAGAGGGACGTTCAGGTCGAGAATAAATATGAGAAGGTAATCAGGCATCATAATCCTTTCGACTCTATCTAATAGCATCTATTAAATAAAGTCCTCTTAGAACGAGATTATTTTCAGCTAAAAGAGTAAATATTTTAAGTCCTTTTTGTCAATAGAAAAAGATCCTCCAGTGTTTTCATGCCTTGTTTAATATGATCGGTAATGTACACACGATATCAATCAAACATTGCTTTTGCCTTTTCCATCCAATATTTACGTTTTCCAGCGTACACTTAAACAAGCCTCAGGCCTATAACTTTGAAGCTCATTTTTTTAAATCTCTTTTTTCGTTTAATTACCGACAAGGCGTGGTTTTTCTTGAAAAACGCCTTAGTTAGACAAAATAAATAGTTGAGAAAAATGTTAACAAGCCGCCTGAAAGAGAGGAAAGAAAGAGAAACCTTATCTAACGGCTTTGAATCGATCGTAAAGGAGCAATAGTTCTTTTTCTCTCTGGACCAGTCTTAAATCCTGCTTCGCAAGACAAATTTATAACTAGATTTCAAATCGGAAGGAAAAAGAGATAAAGTCCTAGCTAATTATATTAATTAAACTTACTTTTTTGTCCTGGGTCTTTAAGGTTCAAAAGAAAAACATCATTTAAATATAATCATTTTTATTGTAATTGTCTGTGAACGAAGACAATGAACACACTTGTCACATTCGCATAGATGTTCATACCACAGTTCCTTTTGAATAAGGACTTTGAGCCATTTTTTCAGCTCTGAGCAATGTTACGAGCATCATTTTGGTCCAAAATAACATCACCTTGTCCTTTACATCATTCCGAATTTGTGATGTCCACAGTTTGAACGAAAAGAAACAGTTAACAGGCTAACACGTATTACACTGCAATTTATTGGCACGTAATCGTCAAAGATAAAATTTTTCCTCATTGTTTTTAACACGATCACACTTAAGGATGATTTATAAATCTAGATAACCAAGCTTTTTTTTTAATTGGATATACAAATTGAACTAGAACCTGTATTACCTATAAAGAAGTAAAATCAATTCCATTGCAAAAAATTTACTAAAGTTATGAAATGTCATAATTGGGAGAAAAGTTTTTTTCACTTTTAGACAGATATTTCTTGAATTTGGACTCTTTTTTTCATAGAACTGGGTGTTTGTGGAGCGGGCTGTCGGAGGATGCCTGATTGGTTGAGGGAGAGAGGTGGCTGGGCTTTGGGAGGAGGGGGAGGTTCTGGGATGGAAGGGCTGAGAATTGATTCTTCTTGATAACCTGGAGGGTATATCGAAGCACAGTTTAGACCCCGAGAGCCGGATGGTGGTGAACATTTGAATTCTTGAAGTTCGACAATGTGTTGCTGAACGATGCTTTCCGCCAAAGCTTGCTTGCCGTCGTCAGTACTAGTGCTGCAACTATTTCCTTCGTTCAAGTCTTCTTTTTTTGGCTTCCTTTTCGTACTATCTCGTCTTTCTCTTTGGTGGTATATACCGGCGAATATGAGGATGTTGAGGAGAAGTAGAAAACATCCGACGGCGATGGTGACTGTGAGGGCAGTGGTGTAACTTTGGTAGTGGCTTGAGGCTAACTTCCGCAAAAGAGAGTTGCTATTTGTGGCCGGACGGGCTGCTGGACCGCCTGTCACGTTTGGCGGGCATTCGGTTGTGCTGTCCGAAACGACCAGCGTCGTCGACGTCGGCTCCGTCGTCGTGCTAGTACTCGTAGTCGTCGTCGACGTCGGAGGACTCACAACAACCGGTCTTTGCAACGACTGCGGCCTCACTGATCCTATCAAACAGAATAAAACATTCCATATTATTTTTAATAATTTAGAACCTTACAAAGGAATTTTTTTTCCTTCCAACCTTTTAAAACTCTTGTTTTATTAAAAAAATATTAAAAAGTTGACCTAAAAAAAGGTGGACTAATTTTTTATTCTTCTATCTCTTGGGGAAAAACATGAAAAATTCATTTTTAAAACATGTTAATTTTAAAAAAAGAAGGATTTAAAATGAAGCATTCCCCGATGGATAAAACATCGGATTTATAATGAGAACATATATATTCTAAAGTGAGTTGGACGAAGATGCGTATAAAAGATTTGAATATATGTGACTCCCTTACGGGCTTTAGGGATGCGGTAGAATAAGGGGGTATCGGTTCTCGAAGATTTATGCCTTGTAAATGCGCAGAAATAATTCTTTTCCCCGAAGGAAGTTGTCGGTTAAAGAAATTCGCCATTGGGTATTTTATCATACGTTTCATCATTTAAGAGTTTTCCGTATTTTAAATTTACAATTAATTTTATACTAACAAAAAAAAAGGTCGTTTTTTGTGCAAAAGAGAGTAGAAATTGTTTTTAAATGTCACATTTTTTTATTTTTTTAATATATCACTGCAGAAAAGAGTTACTTTTTTTGTCATCCCCTTCACGTCATCCGCCTGAAGGGAAGAAAGATGGGAACACAGAAGGATATTTATTAGCAGCACAGCGTTGACTTTGAGCTTCCCCATTTATTTTACGTTAAGTACTTAATTCAACAGTCGGTGTTTTTTATATATTTTTCACCCTCATGAAAAACAAAGGGACGAAATTACTAAACATAAAAAAAAAGCAATTTTTTTAAATCCCTTACCGTCGTAATATTGAGCACCCTCTTCTTGAAAGTGGTGGTGTCGCATGCTAAGTTCTTCCAATCCGGGTTGATGCAGCTGCGGAATTAAGTTGAGCCAGAGGGACATTTTGTGGCCACGGTAGTGGTTCTTTACTTCCGCTTTCGCCCCTAGAAACACGACTTAATTAGCGAAGAAGTTCCTCTTGTCACAACCGTGACACCTCCTCCATTTCTCCATTTTTAATTAAAACAACACTCCAATTTATTAAGAACTGTCAAACCTAAAACGAGTTTTTATTAAGGAACATCCACAGAAAAATTCTGACATTGACGTATCAAAAAGCGCTATTAATATTTTCTGCGATAAAAATATGAGAATTGAATGTCAAAAAAATCTGAGAAATAAGAGCGGATGTTTTATCATGAAGTCTCTATGACACTCGTATTGATATTGTTAGTGTGAGGATGACAGGATGCGTATGGATTTTTTTCCCTCAAGCATTATTTCCACAACTCAGGACACAGCAACATGACCCATCTCATCCTATATTTCATGCTCTAAAAGTTGAGCCAGAAAAAATGTCAGTTTCAAGTGTTTATGCTTCTCGGTGAATAGACTTCATACATAAACTTAATGAGCCCTGAGCCGTATAAAGCCCGAGATGAACCAGACACCTCCTAAGTTATGATAAAGCCAAATTCGCAATACCTTCTTCTTATTTTTCAATTAAGTTCACTCATATTACAAAATTAGTGGATAAAGCACTTTTTGATCCTAATTCAGACCTTATTCTTGTTTGAGTTGAATAAATCGATATCCCCTTTCTAGTCGAAACTTGATGATTCTGCTAAATTGAACGTGAAATTAGCATTTTAAAAAACAATCTCATAAATATTTAAATGGAATTTTTTATTTTTTTATTTTGAAAAAAGTTTATTATCAGGGTCAGGGGGACAATTCCTTATTACCGAAATACCGTCATTGGCTCTTCATTCCATGACATTTGTAGGCCTTCGATGCATTATTCAAGAGGGTATGAGACTGACCACATATTGGAAACCCTACAGCTCACTCCCTGAATATTAACTAACGTGTCCTCGTTCTATCAATCCTGATTTTCTTCGATATCGCATAAAATATAATAAATCGATATATTGTGGAAGATTTTGACTTAATTCTTAATATTGTCTCTATGACGGAAAATGGGAGCTAAACTTTATAAGTTGAAAATATGGGCACTAAAGTAATATTTAGGAAATGACCTAAAATGCGTATTGGTTTTGAAATATGTTGAGACAACAAGGTCCAAGGATTACATTCGAATCTAGGTTTGATGTTCTCTCATGTAAGCAAACATTGGAATTGTGCCGAGAGGCATGAAACGCATCCTCCCTTCAGCCCCACTCCACTCAGGCTCGCATATCAGAGAGATATTGAAACAGACTCGTTACCGGATTTGTGGAGATGTCAAGTGTCTTCACATGAATCATGCCGGTAATGACCTGAGCCGGACAAAGGGCATAATGTAGCGACTTCACAAGCTTAGCCGCCCCCTCTCAACCCCTTCTCGACTCCTTAACAACAAAGAGCTTTTCAACTTTCCAACAGTGATTTATACTCCCTTTCGCTCTAAGAGAAAAACCGAGTTCAACCCATTTACTTACATTTAAATCATAATAATTTTATCAATATTAGAGGTAGATTAAGCAACATTTTGTTCAATGAATTATTACCTAGTTGGAGGTAAAGTTGATTGATTGAGTCATAGGTGTCCCAAAAAGGAAGTTCATGCTCACCATCTATAATATGACTTTGGGTGGGACCATTAGGATCACTGAAACATAAATCAAAAATAATTAAATACCAATGACAATTTTTTATTTATAAACTTTAATGAGAACTATTTTTATTGATTAGCGTTATTAGGTCGACCTCTGTTTTGACTCCCTCAAGACAGGAATTTGGCCAAACATGAATAAAACATTGTTGGGCGAAAAAAAAAAGACAAAAATGAAAACGCCCTTCTAGCCGGTGACCATAATTCATTGTTTAGTAGAATGAAATAAAGTGAGCGGGATAAAACAGGATTTAGGTCGGCTCAGGCTAAATGGCCGGCTTTGCGGGAGGGTATTGTTTTGTATGAAGATCTCTCCTTTGGTCAATGTTTATCTGATCGTCAGAGAAAAAATATCCGACGTGATTTATCCATCGCGAAAGTTATTAAATATCAAAATCATTTTAGTTCCCAAGAATTTTTTTTTTTTGTAATCCGGGTTATTTCAAAACTTTAGGTTTAGTCTACAAAAGCTTAGAGATAATTTGATTTTTCCCAGAATACAATAACTATGTAGGTAGGTGTTATTTTAAAGATAAACAGGAATAGTCAGTTCAGATTATGGCCATTAAATGGTACATGAGGTCAAATTATACGAAACGTTTATATGAATAGAAGGACTCAAGCGACACCGCCTAACTAAGGAAAAAACGTTTATCAAATTTTCCGGAGCCCAGAGGGCAACTGTGATTAAGGTCATAACTTTTTAAACGTTACGGAATAACAAATAACGAGATAAATTTCTTTTAAAAGTGCGATGGGTAATGATTGGTAATTTCTCACCTACTTCCGCAATGCATCATGGGTACTCTAACAATGCATAATGGGTGCTCTTATATTGGATGATGGGTACTTGTGCAAAATTTTTTTCTTTTATAATTGGACACTCGAGGTCTGTGGAACGTGTGCTTTAATTAGGGTAACCGGGGACCGGTGGCTTTTATCCGGTCCTGTCGACACCTTCTGAGCAATCAATCATTTCGCTGACCTCTCAAAGTCTCCTAAGAAGATTTGTTACTCTGGGGAAAGAAGACTTTCACAACCTTTCAACCGTTATGAGTAGATTTATAAAGATCGCTTTTGTTACGACTCGGAAAAAAATTGACACGTAATAAATTTTAAGATCGCGCTCTCATTTTTTATTTATTTTTTTTATTTAGGGCGTGATTAAAAAAAATGACAATTAAGGAGCCCGAGGATGAAGAAGGGGGAAAACAATACTAGGGTTTAATCATAAGTTTAATCCCCCGAGGATGAGAAGCTAGATTATTTTTTGGGAATTGTGACGTGGAAGAAGGAAAAAATGGAGGGTTCGCCCTATTTTCCCCCCTTCAACTTCTTTCTCTAGGATTAGTCTCCTCCGACCTTGGTTTAAGCATGACTGATTACTCGAGTGGCCCTTTTGTGCTTCTCCGATACTAAGGCAAATAAAAAATTTAAGCTTACGAACCCTCTTAAATGATAGAAAACTTTTCGAAAAAGTTTGTTTGAAAAGGAACTAGGAGATTTCCTTTTTTTAAATTCCGAATTTCAGTGTAATCAGACTTGGCTTCTTTTGAAGGAGTTAATTAGAATTGAAAAAACGTTTTAATTCAAAGAGGTTAATTTTAATTTCAATTGGAGTAAATTTGTAACCGGCGTTGAGGGACAAGTCGTTCATCTGCACCGAACCAATTACATAAATGAATACGGCAGAGGTCGCTCGGAGTTTGAGAATAAATTAAATCAAAGGACGAAAAAGCTTTACACCGAGTAGCCCAAGAGGTAATAATTAAAAAAAACTTGATTAACTAAGTTTCAGTGAAATGGGAACCGTCGTAGTTTCGAGTTTGAGGCTTTTCCAAATAGACGGAAACGGCGGAAAGCTAATACAGGGTCGTGAATCTGTTTTCTCAGGTAATAAACCTCAACATCTCTCTCAATAAATTGTTACTTCAAAACTTTATTTCTAACTTTCTCAAAAATAGAGATTTCAGAACACCACCGATCTTCACCAAATTTGCACCATACACAGGGTGGTTCAACTAAGTATGTCAAAAGAAAATCAGGTTAAATGATCTACTGAGTCAAACCCTGTATCTTGATTCGTCTTGGAGTTACGATTTTTTTAAAGATTTTTTTCCACTAAAAACACGTTTTTTCACATAAAACCGTCAATATTTCAAGTCCCCTTAATAATTTTAGATTTCTGGTGCCAGATTTGGAATAAGCGTTAAATTTTAGATTAGAAATGATAGTAACCATTTATAATAACCAAAAAACCCTTTTTTATGGCCATAAACATTAATTTTTAGGAAACTTTTTTTTTCTTTTTCAAAATTTCGCCAAAACTGCAGATAAAACGCTAGAGATTTCCAGATTTCTGTAAAAACTTCTTCATTTAAAGACCTTTTTAACCTTGAAAGGAAAAAATTGCTTACCATTTTTACTTGGGGAGCTATTTAGCCTAAAACATAAAAGTCCACCTATTTTATAATGTTTGGGTTTTACGTTTATAACAGTATAAACTAACATAATGGTTAAAAACTAACATTTCAAATGTAAAATTTAACGCTGATTCCAAATCTGGCACCGGAAATTTGAAATTATTAAAGGAATTTGAAATATTGACGGTTTTATGGGAAAAAACGTGTTTTTAGTGAAAAATCATAACTCCAAGAAGGATTGAGATAGGAAAACCAAGCAAAAGGGGTTTTGCTCAGTTTATTATCCCATTTAAACCAATTTTTTGACATACTAAGTCAAACCACTCTGTATAGGGTAGGACCTTAAAAGGAGGATAGGGCCAGGACATGGCAGCGTTCCGCCTCCCCCCAAAAAAGCCATATACACCCATCTTCACCATATACAGCGTGGGGCCTTAGGAGGTTGGGGTTAGGAACGTCTAAGTCCTTAAAAAAACCCACCTTTTGAAAAAGTTCCCGTTTTGGGGGTTCCAATTCCATAACTACCAGACTAGACTAGACTTTTCAATCCCGACACAGATTATCCAAAACATTTAGATTACACTCTTTTCCCCAATATTACCCACTTGAACGTAATAGCTCACTTTCGCCCTTGAGAATAAAATTATAAATTCATATGGAGTTTCTGAAGTACTAAAAGACTGTTTCTAATTGTTTCTCAAGTAGCATCTATTACCCTTAAGAAGCCTACTCCCGTTATTTCAATGCATTAGGAAGTTTAAGCCATTATATGATATAATAGCCAAATTAGAACACTAATAAAAACTAGGGGGAGGCAATCGTGTCATTTTTTCATTGTTCGTTTTTTTCCAATTTTCTGTTTTATGTCACATGGGATGAAAAATATTAATCTCAGAAGATTAATTTTTCTGTGTCAATAAAACTAGAAGGGGGGGCGCGTTCGAACGTGGAATTAACCCGAAAGGGGCGTCCAACTATTGTATTGTTGTATGACACGACAGTAGCTAATGGGAATCCCTCAGTGATTTGTCACCGGGGTGCCCTTTTGTTCAAACGACAATGCTTAACAAAACATCCTGCTTCTGAAGGTTTTCGAAATAGATCGCTCATAAAGGTAGAGAAACCGAGAGTCGCAATTAAAAATAGAAGGAAACTTTATGAGGAACAATAGTCAACGATTTTAGTTTTACCGGGCGTTCACCATTTCCCAAGAGAAATCAGTATCCTCAAAGTCAGTTCGGCGGAAAACACGACATCACGGATTTATTGGAACCAGTTTTCATGAAATATTGTTTTCTATCGCCCATGTCGAACGCAAGGGAGGCCAAGATTTTTCAGATATAAAATTTTTTTTCCCACTGCTTTTAGGTCAATGTTCTTCTTAATAAAAGACAATAAAAATGCATGAAAATTTGTCATAGAGTTAACGAGTTGTGATGAAGTTGTCGCGTGGCTCCGGTTGAAAAAGTTGAATTTTTGACGAACCACTTTTTATATAATGCATCCGTCGTTCTGGACCTTCACATCCGGTCAAGTCCTCATGAATAAATGCCTTCGGCTTTAACATCCGAGAGACCTTTTTCAATAATGAAACCATCCCCCCCGCTCCTCATTCGCTTTCCTCGAAAACGTTCCGACCGAATTGGATTGCTATGATAAATTATTATTATGCAAACGGCCAACGGCTTTATGTTTGTCTATTGAAATGCCCCCTTTTTTTTGGTTACGAAAATATAAGAGTTACGACACATAAAGACGTTTATATCACTTTTTTGTTTGGAATACAAAAAGACTTCAATTTTCCAAATACCTTCCAGCCCATCAAAAATAAAAAGTTAAAAATGCGGTATGGAGAAATTACTCAAAATTTTCAAAAATTTGAGAGCTCTACCGACTCCCCCACCAACAAGAGTTCGTTGAACTGCAGAAAAAAAGGGCTCATTAATGGAATTCGCACAATAATAGGTCCTCAGGATTTTCCTCTTCAAAAAATCTTGAATACGTTGCTCGGCTAATTTGCTGGTTTTCTTAATTATCTTGGTGGTTTCTTAATTTACCTTTAATTTGTGAAGTTATCGTCAGATAGGAAACATTTTTTTACTTGGGGAAAATCAAATAAGTTTTTAAAGTTTATCGGTTGGGGGAGGAAAGGTTGTAAAAGTCCGATATTCAACCTTTAGCTCATTAAAGCGCTAATATTTCTCTTTAATTTTTTTTTCTCCCTTTTTGAAATCAAGCTTCAAAGGTGTGGGGGGAGGGATAAAAGATTAAAGTTGCTTCTTTAGCAGTTTTCTCGTTAATTTATTTTTCCTTCTTTTTTTCCCTCGCCTCCCTGTTAGATAAATGTTCATTGATCCTCTAAATTCGTTTAAGAACGTTATAAAATTTTTTTTTATAAAGTCATAAAGCTTACCCTTTTCTGGCGAAATTGGCCAAATAATGAATGAGCTGCTTTGAGACTCCGATATCTTGGCTTGTGTAGTTGTGAGGGAAGAATGGTTGGCCGCCCACTAAAGGGAGCCCCATTACATAAGGCACGTCCTCCCCTCTCACGCTACCCATCCTCTGCAAAAAATATAATAATTATACATTAAAAAAATATTATTTCGGGAATTCTAGGAATTTCCCAGAATATTAATCCTGCTCACTGAAGAACATTCATGATAAAAGAACAACAAAAAAAAGTATAAAATGTTTTCTTCTTTCCATGGAAGAAATTCGATTGTTGATGTTGTGGTTGGACGGTTGCGTTAATTTACAGAGGTGTTCCCTAATGGATCCTCGGCCCCACCAATTATAACTTTAATGGATTGATGAACTTTGTTAATGCCTGTTTGCTGGAACAATGAACAGCTTGTCAAATGTGTTTTCTACATTTTAAAAGACGAACCTGGAAGTGAAACCTAAAGTGGTTTTTCGGATCGTTTTTTCCCCCCTTTGAGTCTATGAAACAATGGGAAACTTCAATACTTCAAACTCAGCTTATAAGACCCGATTTATGCATAAAGGACATTTTGACTTAGGACCCTAAGAAGATTTCAGCTCTTTGTTCTTAACTACCAGTTAAGTCCCAGTTTCTGTGAAAAACGTATTCCTTTATCTTTCCGCACTCCGGGTTATAAAACTTCAAGAAAATTTATGACCCTGATAACATGAAAAGCTCAGTAATAAACAAATAAAAACACTTTTGTAGGTAAAGTCCGATTGTTATTAAAGAAGCAACTTTTATGGTATCGAATATAAAGATAATGCCCTTCTATATGTAATATATGTGCTCTAAAAAAATCAGAATGTGGAAGACAAGTATGGCAACAATCCAAAGATTAGATTTTCTTGGAAGGTCCGATATATAAGAAGGGGATTCTAAGTGCGCTCTTGGGAAAGCAGGTTGTATTTACGAAAGGGTCCAGGTTTATCCCATCCTGGCTTTTTTAACGTTATTGGAAAAACGTCTAGGGATTTTTATTGCGTTTTTAATTTAAATATATTAAAAAATAAAATTGAAAATAAATTTGCCATTTTAATAATACCATCAAGTCTTTTTTCCCTGGTTATTCGAGGGAAGAACATTTTTCCAATTTTTTTCCCCCTTTACCTCCTATTTCTTACACCCAAGACAAACGAGCTGAGAACGTGAAGGAATTGCCCTGAAGAAATCGAGACTTTAGGGAGCGATTTATCGGAAACAAAGAGTTGGGCAACTCCCACGTTACTACTTTCGCCCAGTAAGGGAATCACCCCCTTGCGATAAGATTCTAAAAGTCTATTAATGGGATGACGCTACGGAATCCACCACCTGTACTCCTTTCGAAAAAGTTTCCACCCTAAAAATTGTTTTTAGAGATCTCCACTTTTAAAATTTATTACAAAAACACCAAATAGTTTATTAAATTAATTAATTTTACTTTTTCCTCGTTCCTTTCTTGTTTAATTTTAACGATAATTAACAATTGCAAAAAAAGATTCGTATAATTGAATAGCGTGTAGAATTGGAGTTGATAAATTTCCGGTGCGAGCCCAGAACAAAACTCAATTAAAAACTCGGTTAATTGACATGTCTCCCATAAACTTTCAAAGATAAACAAAAATCCTGTTTTTCGTTCTAGGGCTTAAATTTTCAGACGAGATTATTCCGAAACTGTAATTGACATTAAATTCGGTTTTCTGTTGTAAAAAAGAAAGTTTTTTTAAAAAAAGGAAGAGAGAAAAAAAAAGGGTCGTTTTGGGAGCTGGTTATTAAATTTTAATTCCCAAGGCTTGACGATTGACCTTAATAGAATTGGGTCCCTTCCGTTTCCTGACGAAGGGGCTCCGGATGATTTCGAGATCCGAGAAGAATCTCACCGAACCCTTCACAAGTAATAAACTTACCATCCTTTTTCAACAATATTAACTGGATTTTTTGCCCCTTAATTTATTTTCGAATTTATCCTTCAATGGTTTCAACCTTGTTTGAACGAAATATTCAATTTAGTTTCAGGGTGAACTTTTTTCAAAACCTGTGCGACATAACTGTAGTGCAGTGGAGTATAAGTTGGAAACAAAAGTAAAGTTTAGTTCGAGTCTTTTCTCCAGCCTATTTCGAACAACCAACCACCAAAGTAGGCAACCAAGAGGGTTGGCAACAAAAGAAAAAGGGAATTACTAAATTATAACGTTCACAATCTTGTAAAAAGGAGCTACACTAAGAAGAAATTTCTTTCATTTTGCTCAAAATCTGGCTAAAAAGGATTTTTTTCTTGTAAATAAGGTTAAAAATCTGGCTAAAAAGGGGTCTTCTTTTCGAAAAGATACAAAATATCGCTAAAAAAGAATATTTTCTTGGAAAATAATAAGCTGTATGAAAAGGTTTATTTTTTTTTTGGTCAAATAGCGTCTAACTCTGGCTAAAAAGGGTGTTTTCTTATTAAAAAAAAAAATCCGCTGAAAGGTTTAAAATGAGGCCGAAAAGGGTCTGATCTGGTCAAAATGTGTCAAAATCTAGATTAAAAGGTTCTTTTTCAGTCAAAATACTTAAAAAGTTTTTAAAGTAGGCTGAAGAGTGTCTTTTTCTGTCAAAAACGGTCAAAATTTGTCTGAAAAGTTTCTTCCTTGTTTAAAAAAGTAAAACTGTGGCTGAAAAGAGTCTTTTCTTGTCGAAAAGGGTCAAAATCTAGCTGAAAATGGTCTTTTCTTGTCAAAAAATGTCAAACTCCAGCTGAAATCTAGTTCTCTGGTCAAAATCTAGCAGAAAAGTGTCTTTTCTTGTCGCAAAAGGGTCAAAATCTGGCTGAAAAGGGTCTTTCATTGTCAAAAAGGGTCAAAATCCTGCTGAAAAGGTTATTTTTGTAAGTAAAAAAAAAGGTTCAAAATTAGACTGAAATGGGATTGTCTTCCCTGTCAAAAATATGACTTTATTATCTTTTTAGATTGCTATTGTCCAGAAATGCTTAAAAAGTCCTGTACGCATAAGGTCAATGCATGTTGCCTAAAAATCTTTGAAAATGTGTAAAATTACGCTTAATGCGTACCATTAAACTCATTTTATCGGAATTATCGAAAAAAATATCAAAAATTCCTTCCAAAAAAGACAAAATTTAAAAATTCTAATCCAGAAGTAATATTTGCTTGTATTATGATGTATGGGATCATTGTTTCGGGTATACAACAACCCTTCTCTCATTTTCATTTCTGATACAGAAACTTCATGAATTTTTAAAAAGAGCATCATTCACAAAAAGGCAACAGATAACGAAGGTTGTGTTAATTGTCTTTTGATATTGCTCCCCTAGAAACAAGCCTAAACTAAGAGTCAAAATGTAATTAAATTTAATGGAGCTTAAAGCTTGACAATAACATCGGTATCTGCACGCGGTCGTATCTAAATGCAGCCACAACTGTTGCAGCATGTAATGTCCTCAGATAACAGCGGCTATATTACAAATCATCCAGAGGAATCGACAAGACGTATAACTAACTGCTTAATATCCTCTCTATATTCCTAATCTGATATCTTTACGAGCTTTTAACAAAGAAGAAAAAGGGGTCGATATTAAGAAACGCAATCTTCTAATGGTCTCCGAGTGATCGATGGAGAAAGAGACAGCTAAACAAATAAACTCGACGTCACTCGTGTAATAGGATGGAGAGGCAATATGCAGATATATTGGGTCCTGGAGGCTCCTGTACTCAGCCAATCTAGTAATTCAAGCCACATCTGGGACAGGAACTGAATTTCAACTTATGCGCTACCCCCATAAACTATTCCTTCTATTCCATCTTAAATTTTATTTACAAGAGTGCCCACTTGACATTTATACCTTCTCATTTACTCATTTTTTTATTCCAAAATGATTGATTTTTCAATGTCCACTTATTTAATGAAAGTCAAAAGAGCCCTACTACAAGGTTTATGGATTTTGGCTATTGTTAAAAAGGGGAAAAAAGACAGGCTATTAATCAGAGTCCTTACATTTTTGCCCTATTCAAATTCTTTCCTTTGAATGGACTTATCAAACTGTTGGACATCAAAAACATTCATGTCCTTTAAGATATTTTATTTAAAAATAGAATAAAAATAATATTCTAATATCCCTTTAGGAAATTGGCTTATAAAAAAGAAGATTTGTCACTTTTCAATAATTCGGATCGATTGCCCGGATATTAATACAGGGAACGAAACGGAAGGAGGGGTATTCTTTTCGAGAGAATAAAGGGCGAAAGACGAATAGTCACTAACACAAGGCTTTTCCCTTTTTCTTCACTCCGATTCATCAAGACTTAGGAGCCTTTCTAATATTTGAACGGCTGTTCCTGACGTTAACTCTCAGATTGATTATCACTCTTGGTGTTTGACTTTAAAGGATTCGTTATGTTAAAAACCCTCTTTGTATTAATTCAAGTCCGTTTTCGTTTATCGTGTATACAAAACCCGCAAGATCTTTCTGTGTTCCAGACAGGTATATACGTAACGCCTTAATAAACATTCGACTTCAAAGAACAAAATGTTCAGCTGGATAATTAGTTTTCTTTCTTTTTGTATTACCCTCATACCAGCAATTTGTGAAGGGTTCAAGTAGACCCTTGGTCGGACATTAGATCTCCCTTAACCTCTCCAGTGGGGCGACTGCATAGAAATCTTGGACATTGCCATTGCTAACAGATTATAACTACAAAAAATGCTTAAAGTAAACCTTATTTTTGGACCGTTCCAATTGACAGATTTTGATTTAAAAGGTGGCCCAGCAGACCCTAATCTCCTTATTTTAAACAAGAACTCTGTGTTTTAATCATTTCAAACGATTCTACGCTTAATTTCAAGTCAATTCTACTTATACAGTTTTTTGGGACGGTCGAAACCTAAACGGTCTTATATCATTAGTTAGTCATCTGTGGGTCATGATGCACCAAGGGACATCAACTCGATTGTGCAAAAAAGTGACATACCTACCCCTATCAAAAAGTTCGCAATCGTTTTGACCGTCCCAAAAATATTTATGTAAGTAGAATTTACTTGAAATCAAGCGTAGAATTGATTGCAATCATTAAAACACAGGGTTCTCATTTAAAATAAGGAAGTTAGGGACTGCCTGGGCCACCCTGTACATCAAAATTGAAATGTGTCAATTGGAATCGATTCCAGGTCCAAAAATAAGGGAGGTTTACTTAAAACAATTTTTTGTAGTTCTAATCTGTTGGCCATGTCCAAGGTTTTGCAGTCACTGGGCCACAATTCTGATCCGATTAGGTGGTGGTCGGAGGGAGGAGAAGGTAGTAAAATGGAGGGTGGATGCAGGAGGAGTGATAGGAGAGTAAGGGAAGGTAGAAGGAAAGGGTGTTGGGTGTGTATGGAAGGGAGTAGACCTGCTTTTTTGTTCGTGTTAATATTAAGCATTTCTATTTCGAGGTATAGCCCAGTGACACACTTTCGTTTGTCATAAAAAGGGGGCAAAGTTGGTTGAAAGAAGTCCATTGTTTATTCAAAGATCTCATGTTTAGGAGCCAGTGTTTCGAACCCTAAGGCAATCCTCTTTCATTAAGCTCAAATAATTAAGAGCTTATACAAAATAAAGGGTTCCCTCGCTGACGTGGAACGATTTTCAAAGCTTAATCAAAAAGTAAAGCTTGAAGATCACTTGAAGATAATTTTCTTAAAGGTAACGTCGTTTAATAAATAATATTATAAAAGGGACTTTAATTATTTTAATTTGTATTTTTGGTGAGGGTGTATAGGAAGAAAAATAATTTCCAGACAAACACTTGCGCTTAAGGATTTTCCCGGGTGCTTTTCTAATTAAAGCCTCCACCCTTTTCTTAATTGCCAAGATCCCCAGACATAAAGATAATTACGAAAGGATTCTTGTTTCAGTTTGAAACCCAAGTTTCTTTCAAATTAGTTGTGAAAAGGGAACCTCGAAATTTTCGGTCAAAACGAGAGTCCCGAGGAGGGGGGCGGATGTGAGGGTTTAAGAGGTGAGAAATAGACGGATGATGCCCTCCCGTTTTGATCTCCCGCAATGCGGCTTTGTTCCTAATTGGATAGAAAGATCCGCCCGGATTATTACACTGTTTGTTCTTTGATCCTTTTAAGGCTTCCGAAAATATCATCGTCTCTAAATAACCGAGCCCGCCATCCATTATTTATTCCCGCCCGCACCCGTGTTTGAGGTTCAGAAACGCCCGACCCGAAAAGGTCACGTACATTCCCTATCGTTCTAATTAATTCCAGGACGATTGGTATCGTATGTCGATATCTAGTCGAATTTGATTTACTGGGTTATGTATCACCAATAACCAATCTATTACACACGTTCGACGTCTTAACACAGATTTTAGTTCAATTAATCGCCTTTAAATGTTGTTTTTTTAATTTTTATTTTAAAAACCATTCATCAAAATTGATCGTAAAACTAATCCCCTTCATGGAAATCAACTAATAAAAGGGACTTTTAATTAAATTCATGATGGTATATCACGATTTTTCTTTTTAATCTTTTTTCGAATAATAAAAACGTGAAGAGTATTAATTAATCCTTTCAATAGTTAATTTTAGTTTTAACTAATTTGCCCTATAAAGGGTATATTTTTGTCAAATAAAGGTTCAACCTTCAAAATTAGGCCAAAAAGGGTCTTTTCTTGTCAATGGGGTCAAAATTTGGCTGGAATGATAAAAATCTATCAGAAAAGTGTCTTCACTCGTCAAAAAGGGTCAAAATCTTACTGAAAATCGTATTTTCTTGTCAAAAAGGTCAAAATTTAACAGAGAATGATCTTTTTAAAAAATCAAATAAAGGTTCAAAATTAGGATAAAAATGGTCTTTTCTTGTCAAAACAGGTCAAAATTTGTCTAAAAAGTGTCTTTCCTTGTCAAAAACGGTCAAAATCTGTCTAAAAAATGTTTTTCTTGGTCATAAAGGGTCTAAATCTAGCTGAAAAGGTCGTTTCTTGTAGAAAAGAGTCAAAATCTGCCTAAAAAGTGTTTTTCCTCGTCAAAAAGGATCAAAATCTGTGGCTGAAAAGAGTCTTTTCTTGTCAAATACGGTCAAAATCTGTCTAAAAAATGTTTTTCTTGGTCAAAAAATGGTCTAAATCTAGCTGAAAAAGGTCGTTTCTTGTAGAAAAGAGTCAAAATCTGTCTGAAAAGTGTTTTCCTTGTCAAAAAGGGTCAGAATCTTTGGCTGAAAAGGGTATTTTCTTCTCAAAAAGTAGTTCAAAATCAGACTGAGAAGAGTCTTTTGTCTAAGGGTCGAAATCTAGACTTGTCATACAGTGGAAGAATTGTGACAAAAATTTCGTTTCCTAAAAAGTTTGGAAAGAGGGGTATACCAAGTTGCATGCTTAATTTTAGATATTTATACAGATCTAGACTATTTTCATCAATTCGAAATCCCTTGAAATCACCTTATTAATAAAAAAAAATGTTGAAGAGTTATTGTTGAATAAGGGGTTATGAAGCTAAAATGGATGGATTCGATTTCCTCCTCGTAATCCCCAAGGGTTAGCACGAACCAGGTAGTCCAGCCAAATTATTCTCCTCAATTAAAGGCTCTTACGATGAAGAAACTACCTGATTCCCACCCACCAACTTTTTAATTTGATCACCTTTTTTCCTCCAACAACTTTATAAACTTTTTTATAACACAATTTTCAACTATGCCTTACCTAACAGAATTACATTAATTTCAAATAATTTTAGATTGAGTTTTTGACCATTTCTGCTAGTTAAAAGCAATTTGAGTTTAAAACTTACCTATCGAATTTTCAAGTTTTTTTTCCCAAAAAAGCAAATAAGCAATTAACTACAGAAGGAAGAGGATGAAAATAATTACACTCAAAAATAATAGGTAATCAAAAATAAAGAAAAAATCTGAAATTCTGAAGCTATTTTTATGGGAGTACAAAATCTTCGATAGAAACTCGGTTGAGAAGAAGGGTCCAGAGGTGACCAACAGATTGATTAATGATTTTATTTTTCCCCATTTATCGCTCCCACCCCTTCCTTTTAACTCTCTTTTTACACGATGATTTATATTCATGGCCTACATTTTTTTTTAATTCCTAATGTGGCTTTCATAAATTCTGATTATTCGGCTAAGGGTTTGCACAGATGAAAATTAGAGGATTTATCGGAGGCCAATTAGCGTAGTGGAGATAAATTTGAATTTAGTTTTGAGAACCTTATTAAGGGAGGATTATTTTTTATAAAAATGACTCTTTTTGCTCTAAGCTCATGATGGAAAATTAATTTTTCATCCGATTATTCTACGTTAAGAAGATAAACATGAAGGCGTTTGGGGTCTGTTTTACGGCAAGGCGATACAAGTGGAAGCCCATTAGCTAACTTCGACAATCCTTGTAAAGCCTCTTCGAAAGAAACTCAAACAGTTTTCACTCACTCGAACCTGACACGCTTCTCAATGGTCGTTAGACGAGAAAAGGACAAAAACTTTAACCCCCCAGTGTTGTCAAATACCGAGGGCGGGGTCCCGTTTAGATACAAACAAAAAGGTTGAAATCAAGTTGACTTTAACTTCCTTTTCATAAACCCAAACTCCACTTTAACAATTAACAATCGAATTTGAATGAAAAACCTAATTTTAGGCCTCAGAATATGGCTAATTTTCGTCATTTTATCATGCTAATAAAGCTCATGTAAAGAATTTTTATAAATTCAAATTAAAAGTCTCAAAAAATACGAAAGGAAAGATTGTTAGGTCTAATTTTTAAATCAATATCAACAGTTTGAAGATTGGGCTTGGCAACCTTATCACTTAGGTCGATCGAGCAGGGAGCAATTTTATCGAGTTACATCCATCCTCGGAGAAAAGAAGGGAAAAAAACGTGGAGGGAAAACAGTATCGGCATAAACATCTCTAGTTTGGTATTCTAGGTCCACCTTACTCTACCTGAGGTGATTTAAAAAATAGTCTGTATAAAATGTCTGAAATATGAATTTAATAAGAATGAATTTTTTTTTTACCTGAGGAAAGTCTCTTTCGCTCGACTGGTGATGGAAATGGATAAAATAAGTTCGGCCACCGTTGACGGCATGAAGATAACCTAATTTAATAAGAGGGGCCACTGTGTGTCCGTCACTAAGCACTTCGAGTGTGGAATCACGAAAGGTTAAAGGGTTTTGAACGGGTCGATCCCAGTCCGTGTATTCGTTTTTTAACGTTGAAAATATTTCGTTTAAATGAAAATAGTACGAGTTTCGAACGAACGTTCTGAGGATTCGATCGCGTCGGGTCTCGTTGAATCCGAACTCGAGGTCTTGGGCGCTGAGGTCCAGATAAGACTCGGTCGACGTGAGGCCGAAGAGGAGATCCCGGTCGGAAAACTCGGAGAGCTGGTAGCCGGGGCCGTGACGCTCCGGTGCCGTTATGCCCGTCTCCGGTGCCGTCGAAGTAAGCGAAGACGATAAAACGGCTCCATCCACGAAAGGAGCGAACCCTGGAAGAAATCTGAAAAAAGACATCTCATCATAAAAACACGATAAAACACGATCAACAAGTTCCATCAAACAAAAAACTTTGAAAACGATTTCTTCTGACAAATAACCCAATAAGAAAAGATTGTCATTTTGATGAAGACTTGATATAGGGCAATCAATTTTTCCTTAGTATTGAT
The DNA here is from genome assembly GCA_018703685.1 of Orius laevigatus. NCBI lineage: Eukaryota > Metazoa > Arthropoda > Insecta > Hemiptera > Anthocoridae > Orius > Orius laevigatus. Next base: position 175,706 of record JAGWEN010000114.1, read on the forward strand.
CACTTATAGTAAATTGGAATCATCCACTTCGCCGCTTCTGATTTGACATTAGATTGAACTAATTAAAATTCAGGACAATCCCCACTCTAAACATCTCATTAGCTTCCTTTGATAATTGACAGTGTAGACTTGTAATTACACAAATTGACCTTTTCTTCTGAACCATTTACCTTGGAGGATCCAGCCGAACTGCCAGAAGGTCTTTAAGCGGTTTCGAACGAAGACAAGGAGCTAAGTCGTCTTCTAAAAGATCTCCGTGGCAGCCCGTCTGTTCTGCGACTTTTCTTTTCACCGCTAACGGGTCCTTCTGAAGCGCCCATGGGCTCAGCCCTGATCCGCTCAGAAGAACGACTCGATGAAGTAACTCTGAACAGAAAAAAAAACACCAATAAAGGCATGAGACTTTAAATTGATTAATCGTCGATCAAACAGGATCCTCTAACTGTCAAGGTATTATGAGCTTCTTCCTATAACAAAGACTTGTAACCGGATTTCCTGCACTAATCCATCACGGTGTCGGATTTAAAAAGTGTCAATGGATCGCTCTCAGGATAAAAAAAGGACAAAAAGGGGCTCGTTTTAAAAAGAGACTAAAAAAGAGGGAATTGGAAGCTGGGACTGGTATACGATTCGGTTTTATCACGACTGTCAATCGTCATGGCAAAAGAAGTCCCCCCTCTCTCATTCAATGGGCAAACATAAAAAACGTACACAGTATTCCTGTTTTTCCAACTAAATTCGAGATTTATTACACTTTTCATGTTCTAAACCTGATAAGGTCAGCGATAAGCTTTTAAAGACTTATTTTCAACAGAGTTCGGGCTGATGCTTGGCATAAGGCCTATACAGATAGTAAATTCAATACACGTACAAAATAAATTCGTTTCTATCAAACTTTGAAAGTTAAGGGTTGAGAGACACATGGCTTCCTTCGAATTCTCACTGGGACAGGTAAGGGGAGCACTTAAGCATGAATTAAGAATTCCATTTTGTCAAAAAGGGTCAAAATCTGGCTGAAAATGGTTTTTTCTTGTCGAGAAAGGTTCAAAATTAGGCCGAAAAAAGTTTTTTCTTGTAAAAAGGGGTCAAAATCTGACTTTGAAATGAATTTTTTTTATGTCAGAAAGGGTCAAAATGTAGCAGTAAAGAGTCAAATATGGCTGAAAAGGGTCTTTTCTAGTAAAAAAGGGTCAAAATCTGTTTTTAAAGTGTCTTTTTTGTCAGAAAGGGTCGTAATCTGGCTGAAAAGGGTCTTTTCCTATCGAAAAAGGATCAAAAGTAGGCTGAAAAGGTTCTTTTCTTGTCAAAACGGGGTAAAAATCTGTCTGAAGAGGTTCTTTTCTTGTCAAAGAGGGTCTAAATCTGCCTTTAAAGTGTCTTTTTTTGTCAGAAAGGGTAAAAATGTGGCTGAAAAGGGTCTTTTCTTTTCGAAAAACTAGTCAAAATCAGGCTGAAAAGGATCAAAATCTATCTGAAAAGTTTTATTTTTGTCGAAAAAAGTTTCAAAATATGTCTAAAATGGGTCTTTCTTGTCAAAATCTGGATGAAAAGGATGTTTTAACGTCAAAAAGAGTTCCTGGCTGGGCTTTTTAGGTAGTTTTCTTGGGGGTCAATGCGTGTTGCGTAAAAATGTTTGAAAATTCGTAAAATTACGCACCACGTGGTAACCCTAAGGGTTATGAGTTCGATTCTCCAGACCGGCTCTGTTTTTTTCCCAAGGTCATCATTGGCAACCAAAATGGAATCTAACAGCTAGAGGCAGCCTGGCAGCTCATTAAATGAATGTGAAGTGTTAGGGTACTTTCCTAAGGGTGTACACTAGCTCAGAGGTATAGTATTTCAAAGTTGCAATGAATTTAGCTTCTAATGAGCGATAACCTCAGATTTGGCTGAAACAGGTGCGTCCGGGAGAAAATCGACGTAATACGAATCTGGGAGTAAGTCACATATTACCATGAGAGGGGGGGGGGTTGTCTCGTATGTTGTTGGTTAGGCGGCACGTAGAACTCAATCACGTTCACGACCATAACTTTCCACACCCCACTCCACGTTTCGACATACCCATTACCGTCCTTCATCCCCACATTGTTCTTTAATTTAAAAAATACAATCATTCAAGATTTGAGGAATTTGTTAATTAAAACAGGTCTGATTGTGTTGTTTAGAAACTTTACAGTACAAGAGGAGAGACTTGATGAAATGAAGTGACTTGGTTACAATAGTCCCTTGCCTTCTAGAAACGTCAATTCTCCTCTCCAATTTCATCCCACATAAAATACAATGCAGACACGCTATAAACTTTACAAATTGTCCATAAAGAAAAAAAAATTTGAATCCTTCGTTTTATCGATTTCGCTTTGATAACTAGGCAGATTTCATGTAAACTGGGTCGGGCTCTAGTGATTTAGCCAGAATCCTCTCAACACGTCACCCACTTGATTAGAAATGAGCTATTGCATCTTCAATTCTGGCTCTGTCGTGTTTGAAGCTCCCTTCCCCCCTCCGAGTTATATATTAGGGACTCGGCATGGGGGAAGTAATAATTAATTCCTACGGTCGGGAAATAGGCAAACCTTCCATCAGAGTTTCTGCATTCAATGGTTATCCCATTAAATTTGTGTTTCAGATCAAATTACCATTAACATCTGTTGTCCTCTTCAGTCCAACATGTTTCATAAAAATTAAATAATAAAAGAAATCATTTAGTCTATGTCACCGACCCCCTGAGGACTTTTGCCCTCTTGGTATAAAAAAAAAATTCTCCCTCTTTTCTTCTTTAGCCCATTTGTCAGTTTCTTTTCAGACTCTATTGTTTTTGCCGACAAAGCCACTGGCAGACAACTAACTTCATTGTCTCAACGATTCCAATTTCCAAGGGTTTCTTTTATCTTAAAACCAAAATTCAACTTCCAGAGCAGATTCGAATGATCTTTTATTTATAATGATCGTTATTCCTCTAAATTAGAGCAAATAAATCGAAAACTGCATGGACTAAAAAAAAACGAAAATGGAAATAATTCATTTGATAACCATCTCATCAAGAGTTCCAATTTAAGCATGCTTAAAGTTCAAAGTCGAGTATACTTGATGGGCACTCCTCAAAGGGAATGAATAAAATATTAGATGAATTTTCCATCTTTCGAGCAATTTCCAATCTTTTAAGGTTAAGCAAAAATGCGACAATGGTGATAAAAGTGTTGAAAAAGTTATTTTGGTTTGAACTTTTAACCGCCCGGAGTTTAAAGCTTTGCCTATAAGTGCTACCGAAGAAAGAAGTTATGCAAGTCATACCGCCAAAGTTACAAGTGGTCTCAGTTATAAATAACTAAGTTTCCTGCCCCTTGAGCCCTTTCATTTTTGTGGCTCGTGAACTCGCTCTCGAGACGATGAAATGTTTCATATAGCAGCCGCTAAGCAAAGGCCTCCCCATCCACCCCCATAAGGGTCCACCCCTTCTCTCACGACGTCTTTGTATAAAGGTGAGTTACATTCCCTTCGTCTTAACAAAGCGAGGGAAAAAATAATATATGCACTTTTTACTTTCTTGGGTTTTTCTAGGTTTCTTACATACCTCATTCCGAGCTTTATACGGTTTTTTCTTCCCTCCCCAAAGTTGTGATTCTATATAAAAAAATTTATGGCTTAAATAAATCCCTTTCTTGGGTTAATAAGTATAAATTAAAATCAAAATGAAAACATGGTAAAAATGGCCCCTAGTGTAGAAAAAGGATCAAAAATCAAGCTAAAAAGGGCCCGAAGTGTCAAAAAAGGATCAGAAATCAAGCTAAAAAGGGCCTTTTTGGTCGTAAAGGAAAAAATCTAGCCAAAAGGGTTCCTAATGTCCAAAAATCGAGGTAACAACGGAATCAATCTAGTGTATAAAAAGGATCGAAAATCAAGCTAAAAGGGAATTATGTAAGTGTCCAAAAAGGATAAAAAAAATCAAGCTAAAAAGGGTCCTTTTTATATTAAAAGGAACAAAATTTTGTACCCCATAGTCCCAAAAAAAGCTCTTTTTTGTAGTTAAGGAACAAAATCTATTTAAGAAGGCCTATTGTTCAAAAGGATCAAAATCAAGTAAAAAACGTCCCTTTTCATAATAAAGCAACAAAATCTAGTTAAAAGGGCCCCTAGTGTCCAAAAAGGATCAAAACTCAAGCTAATGGGGCCCCTACTGTCCAAAAGGGATCAAAAATCAACCTAAAAAGGGCCCTTTTCGTCAAAAAGAAACATGTTAATCCAGTTAAAAGGCCCCTTATGTCCAAAAAGGATCAAAAATCAAACTAAAAAAGGCCCTTTTTATAGTAAAGGAACAAAATCTGGTTAAAAAGGCCCCTTGTGTCCAAAAAGGATAAAAAAAATCAAGATATAGGGGCCCTTACTGTCGAAAAGGGATCAAAAATCAACCTAAAAAGGGCCCTTTTCGTCAAAAAGAAACATGCTGATCCAGTTAAAAGGGCCCCTTATGTCCAAAAAGGATCAAAAATCAAACTAAAAAGGGCCCTTTTCATAGTAAAGGAACAAAATCTGGTTAAAGGGTCCCTTGTGTCCAAAAAGGATTAAAAAATCAAGATAAAAAGGACCCATCGTGTCCAAAAAAGGACCGATCTTCACCAAATTTGTACCAAATACAATGTAGGGCCTTAGGAGGCTGGGGCCAGGAAAGCGGCAGCGTTCCACCCTGCAAATAACATTTCTGTGGAAAAAAAATATTCCACTTCCATAACTACCAGACCAGACCTTTAAAATTGATTGATTTGACTTTTTAACATTGCAGCCCCAATATAATCTAATTTAATCACTTTGAATTAAATTTTATTTAAATAGGCTTTAAAATAATGAATTTTTTAATAGAATAAATTACAATATTTTTTTACGATCAATATAAACGACAATTCAAGGGTGGCTTGTTTGAAACAGCTTGCATTTTAAAGCCCAATAAAAGACGCAATAGTTAGAAATTGCTACCTTTTTAGTTTAAAAATTCCCAACTTAAAATTCATTTGATTTTAATGTCTTTTGCGTTGAAAAAAGTTATCTTGATAGTGCTGTAAAGTTAAAATTTATAAGCACTCTTCAAATATTGATTGCAAACAGTTTACTTATTGTATTATTAAAAAATGATGAAATAATTAATTTGATGTTATAAATAAAGGGGGGTGAAAAAAGTGAAGTTTGTGGGTACATAACAAAGATATATTGCTACGTCATCTCTGGAGGGTTTCAATTAAAATTGATTAATTAAAATATCTTGTGATGAGACGTCGTTAAGGTCAATTTACCGAACCGTTAATTAATGTTGGGGAATAAACGAAGACGACCATTATTGGAGAGAAGGAATTTTTCAAAAGGAAAGAAAAGCGGAAACGACGTGGAGGGGGCTTTGTTTGGAGAACGTTTCCCCTAAAATGAGAAGAGATTATGTTTGTCACTGGACCTACATCACGAACGTTACATCTGCTCGACACCTGTTTCAAAACGATATATCATAGAATTTCTCCAATTTCTCCAACAAGATATGAAACTTTTGAAAATGCCTTTTCGAATATAAATGACGAAAATCGTTTTCCTGTTTATTTCTTGATTGTTCATTAATTTAAGCACTTACAAGGAGGATAAACAGGCTATTGATTTCTATGTAAAATTGCACAAGGAATCCGATGGAATAAATTGAAAAATTCTAGGATCAATATTTTTTGAGTCATCTCCAAAAACCCACTTTTGGAACTAAGTAAACTACCCTAGGAAAAGATTTATACTCAAAAACAACATTATATTCGTACTGAGCACCCCAAAAAACCTAAAGGTATTAAATGTTATCAAGAAATCACTAAGGGAAAATTTTTTTATTATTTAATCTTGATGAAATTTAATGTCTATAGGTTTTTTTGGGTTCTGAGTACGAAAATAATGTTGTTTTTGACGGGAAAATTTTTCCTGGGGTAGTTTACTAAGTTCCAAAAGAGGTTTTTTAGCGATAACTCGAAAAATATTGGTCCTAGAATTTTTTAATTGATACCATCGGATTTCTCGTGCAATTTTACATAGAAATCAATAGTGTGTTTGTCGATTTTTCAAAATTCGTATTTTGACTTCAAGGTGCCCATTGGAAGAAACGCTCGAGCACGTGTCGTTTGATGTAGAATCACATAAAAATTTTTGGCCTGATCGGCTAACAGTGATCTCCCCTTGTTAATATTATACTAGGAAGAAACTTGAAAATAGTTACAAAACGTTTTTATACTTTCCATGTTTTTCTTTAACCTTACGACTGAAGCTGAAAAGTTGAAGTAAAAGTTTCAAACAAGTTTAATTGGTTGGCAATATTTTTTGATGTTGTATAATTGGAAGGAACAAAAGAAAATAAATTTTTAGGGAAGGTAAAAAAAAGGGTGTTCTTTTTAAAACGGTAATACTGTGTGTGTCGTAAAAGATTGAATTAGCCCGACGGGTTAAACAAAGTCTATTGAGCGTTATAGCCGAAGCAGAAATTGGACCATAAAGAACCCCTCAAGGGTTATAAATCCAGAGAAAGTAAGACTACAATTCGACCTTTGAAGTTTGAGGTTTACCCGCTTCCCGATATAAACGAGTCCGGTTAAACGTTATATGTGAAATGATCCTTGAAGTAAAAAAGGAGATCTTTCTTCATTAAAAAAGGCTTTTTCGATATTGAATAAGTTGAAACGTGGCTGATAATAAATAAAATAAAATCTTAAAAGTGATTTGAAGGGTTTTTGACTAAAATATTCACTTTTAAGTTCACAACGTAAAATTTGCTTTTTATCGCCCACATTGGGGAAGTTATACAGAAAATTGGCATTTGAAAGTACATAATTTTAGAGATTTTAAATAGGACATTATTAGCTAATGCCAATAAGCCAAAAAAAATTTTTTTTTGCTTTTTAAGCTAAATTTTGAGACTTTTAGGCAGAAAATTGACTTTAAACGTTTTGGTGGGTTTTTTGGCAGTTTGGCTTGGTTTTTCAAGTTAAATATGGTTGTTTATAGCTGTAAGTTGGATTTAGAACGTAAAATTTGGGAGATGGGAACAAGCAGGAGGGGACTACATCCATCCTTAGGTCACCTTTACATCCATCCTTTGGTGGCCTCTACATCCATCCTTAGCTAGTCTATAGTCTTGTATGTATGTACATAAATCCATTCTTAGGTCAACTTTACATCCATCCATAGGTAAGGCTATGGGTATCGGGCGTTTTCTCACTCCCCCCATCTCATTCCTATGACTCCTCTCAAGTTTTTTTACCTTTGGCGACGGGAGAAACTGCGATAAAGTTGGTAAGGGCGGCTCCCGTTCCGTGGCCCATCATCGTTATCCGCTCTGGGTCCCCACCGAAGGCGGGCATGTTTTCTCTCAGCCAGTGCAGACCCGCGACCAAGTCCATTAGGCCGAAGTTTCCCTGAGCGCTCCCTCGAGCTCCCGTCTTTAAAAAACCTAAAACAATTTTATTAAACCGTTAAAAAAAAGCTAAGAATTCATAAGTTTTTTTTTAAATCCTTACAGAAAAAGGGAAAAGTGAAATATAAAGTTAAAGTTGCACGTGCTTCAAGTGAAGCTTTTTGAAAGATTTGTAACCTCTGCCCTCACACTTTTAATCGGAAAAACCTTGAAGTAAAAGAAATAAAACAAAAAAAAACTTTTTCTTTTCTAAACTATAAAAAACTTTTATTTCTTTTTCTATTGTTGATTTTTTCTTTTTTTACTTAAATAAAGCAATTTTTTGAGCCAAAAAATATGTTTCTATTGGACCGTAAGGAATTTTTCTCAAGCCTAACATTCTGCTAGGTTTATTAAAATTAGAGGGAAAAGGCAAGATTGTAATTTTGCAAGTTCTGTTGTTATAGCTCGGCTATTGTGTAGTACAATGGGTGGCTTTATCAACGCTCTACGTTACGTCAAAACTGAAGGATCGATTCCATTGCAACAGAATGTTATTAACTAGGATATAACAGTGTTATTACTCTAGAAAAGGTTAAATTAAAAAGTTGAGAGAGAAAAAAAGTACTTTTTAATCGAACTTCCTGTGGACGACTTAAAAACTTGGTTTTAAAACCCCCGATGAAAGTTGGAGTCCATTAAATTTCCAAGTCGGTAAACGTTATAACGGCAACAACCGGGTTTTGAGGTCTGGGCTTGAATTCAAATGTCCGCTCGAATCGACAAAGTTCGGGCGGGGACCCGACCCATCCCTCGGCGGTTTCGGAGGATTCCGCGTCGGGAGCAACACGCCCTAAACTCAGAGGAGATATCACATATTTACGAGTGGAAAGGGGTCGTGTTTAGGCTTTGGTCGCATACTATGTCAAAGTTTAGCGAACTTTTAGACTCCCCTGCGAAATCCACCCTAGATTCACGCTCAACTGCCGGTATTAATCTCCGTCAGAATGTACAATTTCACGATTTTCCAAGTCAACCGTAAATTTGTTTGTATAACCCAAAACAAGATCAATTTTTAATAATGAATTACCCCGGTGGTGGACTATGTTCAAGAGGGAATAAATGTTTGTGGACCAACATTGGCTTTCCACGTGATTTTTGGAGACTTCGACTTTTTCGCAATAGATTCACTGGCTTTTGGTCTACTTTTTTTCAACATTCGTTGCTGATACAAAAATCTCAATTCAAAGTAGTCAAAACTTAAAAAAAAAACCGCTATTTTTGGCGTTTTTTCGGTGATGGCAAACTGCTGTCACAAAACTGACTTGAGATTCGAGCTCCTCGCCAAAATGTTTTGAGAACTATTTATTGGACAATGGTGCAGTAAACTAGGTGATAAAAAAAAATTTTCCGCAAAAACGACTTCGGAATCGCGTTTCTCACCCTAAAAAACATAAGAAACCACACTTTGGGAGAACTATAAAAACAAAAACTTTCAAGTCCAAAATGGTTCCATTTTTAAACTCTTTAATTCCCAAGCACTCCTGATCATTTGGGGGAGTTGTTTCAGTTCGTTGCCCAGGAAGGAAGTTTACTACACCACCCAGGGGCCAGTCTGCCCCTGCATTACTTTTTTGAGTCAAAACCTTGAAATGAAAGGAACTGAGCATGAGTTAGTGGTTAAAAAATTATTGTAAGTACGTGTTGGGGTAACCCGCTGTTTCTACCAGGATTATTTGGACAGGATTATGTCCGAATGCGTGTTTTAGCCCGGATTTCGTTCAAGAGAAATCGAGTTGTACAGAGTGGCAATTAAGCGAATAATTTAAATTCGACTCCCTCTCCATTTTGTCCAGAAAGCGATGAAAACTCCATTTACTTACAAAATTTACTGAATTCCAGTTTTAATTAAATTGTTAAAATCAATTAACGACGATTAAATTCCATCAGGGAAACAACTTTGATATCAATACAGGGTTTATCTACCTTTATTTATAAATAAAAGATTCATTTAAAAAAAGGCACATAACGAGAAATGAGGGAAGAGGTTAAATTTAAATAAAACTCATCCGGACTGTTTGGGAATTAATTTTTCGTCCGGTATACGAGGAATAGCAATGAGATCTGAGGTATGAAATGTAAATAAAGGAGGGAGAGGCATTATTCGAACAAACTGAAAGATGATTGAGGGAAATGAGACCGAGATGAGCAACGCTACAATTACTCCCTCGCCGGAATACAAATACGCTCAATTATAATTATTCGGTCGCACCGGCCCCCGTTTTGCGAGGGAAATAAAAAAAATAACAAGATCGGCCATTAATTTTCTTCTAGAGTTCCCTCTAAAACGAGAGAAAATTATATTTATTTTTCCAACCTTTTCAGTTTGTCCGCAGAAAAGCCTATTATTAAAAAAAAATTAGGTTTTTTATTTATTTTTTAAAATGACAAAAAAAAATTGACTTTTTATTTATGTTTACTGCTAAAGAGAAGCTGTGATGTTAAATTCAGGAGAATACTGGGTAGGTCTGCAGCGGACGATCAGATAGGACCAATTATCCTTGATACATGTGACAGGCATTAATCTGAAATTCCGCCCCTCGCTTCGCCATTTGAGAAAATCAAAATTGGTCCCGAGTTGGATGGCCTTCCAACGATTTTTTTCCCCTTTCTTGTCTCCTTAGGCGGGTCTCTATGGAAACGCGAGTTGTCTTTTGGATTTTCAACGATATATTCCATAATTCATGAAATCCGCTGACACGAATGTAAACAACGCCTGCAATCCAGGAGGAAAACTATCTTTTGAATAAACAACCGCGCTTCATGAGAAGAATGGAAACTTTTTTTTACCCTCTCTTATTTATATAAAAAACGAGAAAACGAGATCGGCGTTTGAGATCGGACTACAAAGAGATCCGATATCTTTTGATTTATCAGACTTGCGTTGTACCCAAGATCCATGATTTGAAGAGGAAATATTATCTTCTAACAAATACATCCGCCATGATGTCCAAAACACCACAATGGGTAAATAAATACACAACTTCTAAAATGATGAACGATACCTATCTTTTAAGTTAGTTTGAATATAATATGGAAAAAATATTGTTTGTAATACTCCCATTTTCCTTCCTGGAGAAAGTTGGATTTTGAAGGTTCTTATGGATTTTTGAATTCCTCACTTACCGAAGGTGCTGGAAGCTAGGTGATCGTGCGAGAGACTTAGGTCTCTTTAGACACCTAAGTTGAGACTGTTTTAGAACGTTTTTACGTTCAAGAACGTTATAGGTCCATTTTAGAAGGATTTAGATTGTTTTCAGACGGTTTTAGAACGATTTTAGACCAATTTAGACTGTTTTAGAACAAATTTAGACCAAATTTTGATATTTTAGAACAAATTTAGAACAAATTTTGAGTGTTTTAGACCAATTTTAGACCGATTTTAGAACAAAAAGACTGTTTTAGAACAATATTAGACCAAATTTAGACTGTTTTAGACAGATTTTAGACTGTTTTAGACGATTTTAGACCAAATTTAGACTGTTTTAGACCGATTTTAGACCAAAATAATAGAGATTAAAAACGATTTTAAACCAAATTTAGACTGTTATAGAACGATTTTAAACTTTTAGGGTTTAGACGATTTAGAGTTTAAATCGTCTAAATTTTAGACACTTTTTAACCATTAAAGACCATATACCGGATCTTGGGGGCCCTATGATAGGGTGTGGGGAATATCTCTAGAGAGAACACCGAGGAGGGAGCATAGCATAAAGATGCTTTAAAACATTTTAAGAAGAATTTTAAGTCTTTTCACTCTGTGTATTTTTAATTTTAAAAAATTTACTACACAAATTCTTAAGTGTTTTCAACTCCATCCAAGTTTCCAGATTAGCATGAAGATTATTTTAAGAGGGATTAGGATTTTACTAAGGAAACTTACTGCTTATCGAGGCTGCCTTGATGCTTTAAAAAAATTGATTTTAGTATTTATTAATTAGTATTTAGTAATTTATTGTTCAAAACGAGGTACATTTTAGTTGTGAAAAATATCTTAGTATTTATGTACAAAATATTAATTTCTATTTTAAATGTTTACATCAGTTGTTTCAGTGAGGGTGGGATGTGTTTCATGTATGTTTGTACAATGTAGGACGTCGGTAGGCACGGTTTTGTTGAGGGAGTTCTGTTTTGTTTTGAGTGAGTTGCCTTAACTTATAATATAAACATAATAAGGTTACTTAATTAACGTGTTCCTTCATTCTTCATATTTCGCTTTAACTTCCTCAATCCCACGATTTTAGAAAGGTACCAGGAAATGGTCGAGAGATCAAAATGATGATGTTTCTCATCAAAATGATTGATTCTTATCTGAGGCAACTTTAGTCTGTGGTGTCAGCCTCTTTCTAAGCAACTTACACAAAAACTGGATTTTTAGGAGATATTGAAAACTTTATCGTAAATAAGCAATTAACGATAGTACTTTTTCGTACAAAACAAAATGCAATTTTTTTGACTCGACAACAAACTAATTCGTCGAGAGGATTGCTCTTAAGTAAAAAAAATTAACAAGGGTAAAGTAATTATGTTGACTTAAAAAGAGGCGGAAAGTAGCTCAAGTTGCTGTGTCCTTAAATTGAACACCTTTGTAATTTTAAGTCCTCCGTCCTCCTCGCTAACTAAACAAAGCTTGACTGTATTCATTAGCATAAATCAATAGCTTCTTTCTAAAGTATTTTAATGAACGGAAAAATTCACGACTAAAAATTAGAATAAAAAGTAAAATATTAACTTTAGAAACTGAGTGAATATTCCAATTTTTTAAATGGAAATCCTAGCTTCTTGAGTTTTTATTGGGCTAAATTTAGGCATAAAAGAAAATTTAAAAAAAAATTCCGTGCACCTAAATTTTGTAAAGGTTTTCCACTAGGGAGCACCTTTAGTAACAAATGCTCATTGGACCGAGTGGGAACGACCTCCCCAGTCCCCACACACTCGAGATTAGTGACAGTGACGCCGCCTGAATACGAAACAAATGATTTTAACGATTGCCTACCTCTTCCTTTATTTATATCGACCACAAATTGTGCTTCCCCGTGTTCAAAATTGCAAAAAATCAAACGCATTCTCTTCCAGCATTTTTAATTCAATAAGAAATTTATTTTTCCAATAGAATGAACAGTTTCCCGAGAAAAGCCAATCAAGAAAAATTGAGCGGAAATAGAAAACGGTAAAGATGAGTGGCTTTTATTTTATTTAATACCTCAATTTTTTTAAATCCATCAAATACACATAAAAATTTATTTTTCTCTTATTTTGCTCGTTAAGGATAGTTAAACGTTAACGATGTCATCAAGGGAGGGGGGATTTAATTTCGCTCAAACACAACAGAGGTGTAATTTCCTTTAAATACATTATGGAATAATTGAAACGCCAAATCCCTCATTCGGATTTCGCTTTAAACTTTCACATTGTCATGCAAATGTAGGATCGAGGAGGTAGAAAAGCGACGCTCTGAATTTCTTAATGGCAATTACATAGTGGCCTATAGGAGAGACTTCTAGATCTAAGGCCAATTACTAAGGGATTGAACAGTTATAACAGTTTAGCCTTTGTGGGGCCGACTTATAGGTTGCATTAATGACTTCTAAACTATAAAGGAGCTCGATTATTTTATTCAAATTAATACAAAACTCAAATTAATTCTTCGCGGTTGGGTAATCAATGGGAATATTTTAGTTTGTGGGGTGGAAAGTTTAAAGTTCAAGGGCGTTTCAAAGTGGTCGGGGGATCGTTTTGTGGAGGAGAGGATTTAGCAGTTTCCCAATGATTGGAGACTCGGGTGAGACGACCGGGTTGTAAAGGCGGCTCGGAACGATCCTATAGAAAGAGCAATTTCTACCTCTCCCGTTCCCATTCCTTTAAAGTAACCGCAACTACTAACCAATGTTAATAATTTCACTCTCGAAATTCCCTCAATAAGAAAACTTAATTTTTAAAATTGAGGTTCAAGAACATTTTATAAAATTGGTTTCCAAGTTTTCATTCCTCATTAAATATGTAAACGTGGGCCTCCTCATTTCGCTTTTACTTATTCATTTCACCAACCAGCACATCTTTGTCATACGTCAACGGTGAAATTCTTTATATGGGACAAGATATATGCCCCCTGGAGGCCTCCCGGTTGATTTTATTCTTCTCTGCTAACACCGTATCTGCATAAAATATCTAAGTACCGGATGTAACAGTCATTTTTATTCAACTTTTTTGTATAGGCGATTCGCTTGAAGATAAAGTGTAAAAGAACGCTTATACAGCCCACTTTTAAGATCAGTAGTAAAACGAACCTATCCTTTGTCTCTACTATAAAAAGCAACGCTAAGAACGAAAAAATCATAAATTTTTATGCTTTTGACTTTAGAGTTTGAAATTGGAATTTGATTAAACTGAAACAGCCAACTGATTAAATGTTTGAAATAGGTTTCGATAATGTTCGTACACTAGGTCTATAGAGAGAGAAAAAAAAACTTTCTCAAAAATTTAAAAAGAGAGGTCTCTACAGACCTCTCCACTATCACTAAATATCTCCTCGGCCCTACCATCATCCAACACCACCCATCTTCTCCTCTAGCTCCTATCCTAAATCCACACCTCCCAATACCTCTCCCCACCCTATCATCACTTCCCCTAACCTTTCCCCCACTGAATTTGAGAATTAGCCAAAAATAGATGTTTTCCTCTGCTTTTGATTCATCACGCTTTTGCCATACTATCAAAGGTCTGCCCTAAAAAAAATTTGTTTTTCGCCAGTTTTCATTGTCTTTTGGATGAAAACAGGACAGTTCCAAGCTACACGGGCGGTTCGCAACCTTAAGTAGCTAACATTGTTGTTATGGACACAGAACATAAACACTCAACGTCGAGGCGGGTTTAGCCTATTTTAGCGCCCAATTTCTCAATTCAAACAACAATTTTATGCAATAAAACGAAAAAAGAACAAAAATTTCCTTTGGAAATCAGCTAAAACTCAACCTTCACAACGAAGTTTTATTAACCAGGCGTATTGAGTTGAAGGATTCCAATCTGTCCTCACTATCCAAACTTTTAATGAAGGTGCCTCGCACCGAAAAGGTCGAGAAAAAAAGTCGACTTGGAAAAGAGAAGAGGGGGAGACAGGAAAAACCTCTACAGAAACAGGATGTAATTTCCTCAGCTGAATAGTCTCTGTCAATTGCTTTCGATTCATCGGGCCAATTTTATTTCCAATATCGAGTAAACTAAAAGATAAAACGATTTCCAAAAAGAAAGAAAAAAGTGAATTGTAATTTATATATTAGAGTCAAATCGATAAATAACGAGGAAATCCCACAAAAAAAAGGCTTGTTATTTCATTTCAAACTCAATCTCGTTCGGATCCTGTTGTCCTATCGGCTATTAAAACGGATATATTGCGCTCGGGGGTCCGAGGATGGTGTAATTGTCAACCAGGCACGTCCTAATCGTCCGATAAATATAACAATATTACTTCCCACCCTTTTCTAATAACGTTTACCCCCCTTCTCAGATTGCCAAAGGACATTATTGTTACGACCCTTTCGTAATCGGAGATTTCCATATTTTTATGGGACAAACATTCATGTTCAAAAAGAGAGGATGGAATCCAATACTTGATTATTGATGTAAAAAAGGTGATTTCGGAAAAAAACGTTTCCTGTCAGATTAAGGCAAACAGGTGACACCGGATCAAGAGCAAAGGGCTGAGACAGAACTAATGAGGAAAGTTGTTAACCTAGGGATTATATCTCAAAACAAAGCCCTTATAAATGGATCCTTACATGGTAATTGCACTTAACTAGAGTTCGGCCAAGAAATTAACCAAAGTGGAGCAAACAGTGAGAAATAAGACTGCCCTCTTATATAGGTATCCCTTCTTTTGCTACTAAAGGGATACAAGGTCAATATTATTGGGAAATATTTTGGTTGGGAGAGTATCAAAAAGTTGAAAATATATTGCACAAACGAGAAAACGTTGTTTCATTTGTAGGCAAAATTGGCCCATTTTGGAGTTATTTTTACCAATTATAGGGCTATCGTCAATATAGTGTGCAACTAATCGTGTATGGGCCTCTTAAACCATATTTTAATATTTAAATGGCCATTTCCGAGGGAAAAAATCACGGTTGAAATAGCGTTTATTCTTTTTATCACCTTGGAGTTATAAATCAAGAATAAAATATAAACAGAGTCGTGGAGATCGTTTGTGTGGGCGGTAAATTAGGGGACGGGATGGTTTAATGCGAGGGCAAGTATTTATTACCGGTGCAGAAGGGGAAAGAAGATAACACACATATCATAGAGAGCATTTTCCTCCCATCCCCTCTTTTCCTTAAGAAAAACATATCGAGAATGTCTCCTTTTTTTCCCTCAAATATTTTATGTTCTTAAAAAGTCAAGTTTTGTAATTAGTATTAGGAAAAGTTATGCAATAATTAAAATTGAAGGAAAGGATCGACGTCTTTCTAATTAAGAGACGGTTCGAGTCCTCAGAATTGGCTTCATTAATGTGCCTACCTTTTGTCAGGTTTTACAGAAATGAAACGACTTTTATTTTATGCCTCTTATTTTAGATTACTTTTTTGGGACATCAAATTATCTTTGATGTTTGAAGTTGTTAATTTAAAAGGCTTCTTTTCAAAAAATATCCAGATCGAATCTCAAATGTTAAACATTGAAAATCAAAAAAAGTTTTATAATTCATAAAGGTTTTTGTTTTACCAAAAAGTAATTTCATCTCAAGTATCATTCTGTAATAAGCTCACTATTTTTTTTATTTTTTTTTGTTATACATAAATCTGATAATTTGATATAATTTTTTGGTTTTAGAAATCTAATACCTACCTTCTAATTTAATCTGATACCTGCTTTCAATATAAACAAGAGACAAAACAATTTTACGTTAAGATTGGATGAAAGGAACTTTTAGACGTTAGTGATTCCATTATGTAAAACGAATTCAACTCATATGAGAACTTCAGAGGCCTTCTCTTCATTTCCCGAAATGAAATTTTCACGCTTATTCCATGATACGATGATGTAGATTATGAATATTTACCTATCAGTTGATGTCAAATAACATGAAATGGTAAAAATATAAATTATGCTAACTTGATGTGATAGTAGAGAACAATAGCTTATTAGGGATTCTTTTGTGCTAGATAAATTATAATCTTCGAAAACCGATGGAGGTTAAAAAACAATTATGATACCTACTATAAACGGCTTAAGATTTTTTTGTTCCTTTGAATTCCAACAAAAGGGCCTTCAGTTGGAAGAAAAAAGAAAAGGGCCCCTTTTATATAAATAGAATTACTCCCGGAGAAGCCCGCCCAGAGTCGGCAGAAACCGGAACTTTCGGACCCACTTTTTGCTACTCTCCTAATGGTCAGAGTGAAATAAGATCTTTTAAAGAACCGGATGATAATTTAGACTTTTCGCAAAAAAAGTCGGTGTCTGACTGGAAGAGAGTTAAAATGGCGTCCCTCCTTTTTTTTTAGATGAAAAGAACCTTCCCCCACTTTCACGCCCAAGCGATAATTACATTTTAAGATACCTAACGATTGTTACAGCTTTTATATTTAATAACAAATCAAAATATAACGAATTTTTTAGCAGGGCTTAAGGGCCCGCAGGAGTTCGGAAAAAAATATGAATTGACGGTAGTGAGATCTAGCGGCTTGATTAAGAAACGGGTGGAAGTGAAATGACCTCGGGGCTCGGGGTGACCTTCATTCCACATGGTTGCCGGTTTTCACCTTTTTACAATGTTGTCACAAGACATCTTTCTAAATAATATTTTTCTTAATTTTTTCGAATTAGGGGTCCGGTCTAAAACATTATCGACGGCTCTCCCGTCGGACCACCGAACCGGCTGGTTTTTTAATTTAATTTTTTTAAGTTTTAACGCAAAAAATTTTCTTGTGGACCCCAAAAATATTTTGACCTCAAAATTTTGACTTTTTTGTTTTCGTTTCGATTACGGCTTGTCGCGTATCAAATCTCACTAAAATCCATCGCGGGTGTCAAAAACGCAGTTTCGACTTCAAAATTTCTTGTGGACCCCAAAAATATTTTGACCTCAAAATTTTGACTTTTTTGTTTTCGTTTCGATTGCGGCTTGTCGCGTATCAAATCTCACTAAAATCCATCGCGGGTGTCAAAAACGCAGTTTCGACTTCAAAATTGCGTCCGGACCCCAAAAATATTTTGACCTCAAAATTTTGACTTTTTTGTTTTCGTTTCGATTGCGGCTTGTCGCGTATCAAATCTCACTAAAATCCATCGCGGGTGTCAAAAACGCAGTTTCGACTTCAAATTTTCTTGTGGACCCCAAAAATATTTTGACCTCAAAATTTTGACTTTTTTGTTTTCGTTTCGATTACGGCTTGTCGCGTATCAAATCTCACTAAAATCCATCGCGGGTGTCAAAAACGCAGTTTCGACTTCAAAATTACGTCCGGACCCCAAAAATATTTTGACCTCAAAATTTTGACTTTTTTGTTTTCGTTTCGATTGCGGCTTGTCGCGTATCAAATCTCACTAAAATCCATCGCGGGTGTCAAAAACGCAGTTTCGACTTCAAATTTTCTTGTGGACCCCAAAAATATTTTGACCTCAAAATTTTGACTTTTTTGTTTTCGTTTCGATTACGGCTTGTCGCGTATCAAATCTCACCAAAATCCATAGCGGGTATCAAAAACGCAGTTACGACTTCAAAATTACATCCTTACCCCAAAAATATTTTGACCTCAAAATTTTGTCTTTTTTTTGTTTTCGTTTCGATTACGGCTTGTCGCGTATCAAATCTCACCAAAATCCATAGCGGGTATAAAAAACGCAGTTTCGACTTTAAAATTAAGTCCGGACCCCAAAAATATTTTGACCTCAAAATTTTGACTTCATTGCTTTCGTTTCGATTACGGCTTGTCGCGTATCATATCTCACCAAAATCCATAGCGGGTATCAAAAACGCAGTTACGACTTAAAAATTACATCCGTACCCCAAAAATATTTTGACCTCAAAATTTTGACTTTATTGTTTTCCTTTCGGTTACGGCTTCACGCGTATCAAATCTCACGCCAGTATTTTACGTAGCAATCAGTGGAGTTCACTCAGTAATCCGCGCAACATAAACTAAATAAAATAAAACTAGGGGGTCTGGAAGACCCATCCCCAAAAACCCGAATCCGACGGTATTACAAAATGGATCCTCCATATCTAAAGCTGGAAGCTCTAAAATAAGAGAAATCCAATCAACTTGCAATTAGTTCATTTATGTTCATTGTTCCCATGATAGCCTCAAAATAATAGAAATGATATGTAAAATAACAATAATTAAAAATAATCGCTACAAGGCAGAGTTCTTGAATGGTGTTTTTCTTAGAAGTTGGTCTCAAGTTTACCAAAAAAATCAGCTGTTCATTTGCACCTAACGCCGTTTTTTTTATAAAATGAAATTAACACAAAGACAAATTTCATAGAATAACGCTAAAATAATAACATTACAATAATAAACATTGGCGTAATAACAATAATGGCTGCCGCTTGATAAACAATCCAAACTCACTTTAACATTTCGGCCGCAGTGGCCTGTGGCGCTGGCGATCTCCGTTGCTAAGGGCAACTGTTTTGTCGCCATCTCTACGAAAGACGTGGAACTATTTTCGCAATAAAAGGTCATTTTTGCCGTATTTTTTAGTTTCCCCCGTTTACCAAAAAATTTAGAGGTTTTTGAATCAAATTTCTTTAACATTTCTTTACATTAACTATCTAGTAAGGTACGTGCAGGCTCATTTTTTGGAAATATCACTTTTTTATAACTTTAATTTTAGTTTTAAAAAACCCATTAATTTTTATTTTTATTGTTTTTATTATAATTACAAAAAAATCGACGCTCGTGCCTAGTTTTATGAGTTTTATTAATGGTACAAAAAGAAAATTTCAAATCGAAGGTCCCTGGAGCGAGTAATATGGGGGAGAAATTTTGGGCCTTTTTAGGGGAGGTCCTGCCGGCCCTTAATACGTCCAGGTGTCCCCACAACCAATTTTTTGAGGTCCCCCACTTCACCTAAAAATGGCAATTTTTGACGAAATGGAACAAAATTAGGACTGCAATGCAGTGTGAAAGCCAAGCAAAGCTTTAAAGGATCAACTAGTAACTGATACACCAATTGACCCCAATTTAAAATCAAAATTTGATTGGAAAAAACTTTTTATGAGAATTTATAAGCAAGAAAAGAAGGATTGAAAACCCCGAACGTGAGGGGTTTCGTTGAAGTTGCGTCCTTGATAAAAGGGAGCCAATAAGCACAAGGCCGTTTTGTTTGGAAGGAAATACCGAGACAGGAGAAAAAGAAAATGCTATTGAAAAATCTAGATTTTCTTTCACTTCTTTAGTAATAGAATCTCAACAAATTTTTTCCGCCCACATTTTTGTTTATGTTCTTTTTACGTAACTGCAGACATTTTTCCCCCTTAAGAACGATAAGTATGATAAGGGCGAGGTAAGATAAATCCTTCGTCCCACACATGAATAGCAAGGAGATACGACCCCAGGGTCGTCCTAAGATCAACTGCTTGGAAACAATGTAATATTTTATCAGCAAAAACTATTAATCACTCCTCTATTTTGAGTTTTAGTTCCAAGATTTCATTCTTTATAGAAGGAAATGTCCTGCCATTTTCGTGTTAACTGTTTAGAAGTTGAAATTAGTTTGTGATTGAAGTCCATTTGATGGTTGAAATTGAGCTGTAATCTATCCTCAGACATTTGAAGCATGCTCGTAGCATTGAAACCACAAGATCTCTAACTAACTTAAATTCTCCCCCTTGTCTCCCTTTTCCTTAGCTCTCTACCCTTCTTCTCACTCACTATCTATGAATAATTAACGGGAAGCGCTATTAAGTTTTGTAATTTGCTCCATTCTCTTCCATATTACGGACTCAAACTGCGTTTATCTGATTAAATACTTGGAAACCATTGCTAGAAATGGTTAATTGTGTTTTCATTGGTGAATGGGGGTAATTTTATACTTGATTGCATTTTCTTTTGTATTTCGATCACATCGGGACTATTTATATTGAATTTTAATTTTTGTGGTTTGAAATTGAATCCAAATATTGAACACAAATATGGAGCTTTCCGTTTTTGGTGAAATTTTTATTCATGAAAACGTCCCTCAAAGAAAGGCAAGTTTTATTTTTTTGGAATTTAGATTTTGAATATATATTTTTTAATTAAGTAACGAAGATACAAAAGGGTGGTAAACTTTATGTTCCATTCGGATATTTTGTGAAATAAAAAAAAAGACTAACAAAATTTTCCCTGGTATCTTTTGTTTGTCGAGAGTCAACTATGGTGTTAGTGGTACAGTTGGGATCATTTGAAATTCAGGGAAGCCCGAAAGCGGAAACAGGAAGGCCTCGCGAGTGCAGGAAACGGGGGTGAAAATGAGGTCGGGCTTCTGTCATTCCTCCCGCGGAATCAGTTCCCTCGACCGAGCCCGAGCACTGATTTAGTCAACAATGGGTTAAACAACGAATTTTACAATAACATTCCAACTTACAATGGAGGTTTTCGGTTATTTTTAATCAAATAGAAGAAAAATATCGGACCTCTGGAATGACTTAACCTTTCTACGCTGCAATGCAAACCATCAACACAACAATGGGTCGATGGCCGCCTTCAAGCTTCCAACCACCCAACCCATTCCGAGCAATTAAACTTTTCCGCCACATAATTACTCCCTCCATTTATCAAAATTTGTTGTGTTGATGGTTAGCATTGCAGCCTACAATGTGGAAGGTCAGAGGTTCGAAACCCCCTGAGGTGAAAATTTTTTCCCGACTTTCCTGTTTGATTGAAAAATTTTCAGATTCCTTTGTGCTTTAAAACAACACATTTAAGGTTTTTGGCTTTAATAGCCAAAATTCATTTTAGATCAAAAAGGCCTTTGTTAGATATTTAAATTACCGTAGCTTTTAGTTTAAAAAGCCACCATTGAAATAGGATCATCCGTAATTGCGATTCCCCTCCACAACAAAAACCGTTAAGAACGTGGCTCATTCGAAGCTCATTTGTGAAGGTGGTTGAGGGAGTTTTCCTCCAAAATCCCAGCCTCATTTGGAACTGTTAAACTGACACGAAAGTTGAGATCTCATCTGTTTAAACGATTCCTAATTTCCCTTTCTTGTGCGTTACCAAGTTATGAGTTTCACGTAGAAGAAGATACGTCCACAAAATGATAATGGGAAACAAAATGCTATAAATTTCCTCAAAATAATGTTGTAAAGATATTCTTTTCAATTGCTTAAATCTGTAAACAAATCGATTTTTTTCACTCATATATATTTTTTTTTTAAATTGTAGGATCTCATAATTTCCCAAGGGGTCTTGAGTAGAGAAAGAGAAAAAAAATTTGATTGTTTTCAATCCGCCTTTCTTTGCTATAAACGCCAAGATGGAAGTGGGCAACTCGATATTGTTTACTCTCCCGCGTTTTCCTCACAGTGAAACCGCACACGGTATTTGGCAAGAGCGATGGCGGTGGGGAGGGTCGCAAGATAAAAATCCTTCAAGATATTCTCATCCGTTCCCTTTTTTATTGCTCCGCCGCTTCTCGGAGTGCGGAAAGAGGAGAATGCCCCTCAAAAGCATACTGATAATAATTTATTGCCGAAGGGTAATAAATAAGATGACCCCCAGGGCCTATACGGGGAGCCTTACTATTTCAACGTTTGTGATCGTTCACATCAAGGGGGGAAAACCTAAAATTGTTTTATATTTAGAACTTTATTAAAAGTTCAAACAGAAAACAAAATAACACCGCATTTAATTCAGATAATGTTTAATCTTTGTTTTTCAGTATTATTCTGGTCAACCGAGCATGAAAGTTTCCCTGAGGGCGAAACACACCTGAAACAATTAAAAACTTTTCCTTTGAAAATAAATCTTTGATCACAACTTAACCGTTTAATTTGAAACAATTGTCAATTTTTCTTTAAAAAACCTTATAGCTTAAATGAAGCAGGAAAACTTGAAAATCAATTAGTGCAATTTCATTAGGTTCCTTCGTGGTGGAATCTTCACTTTCATAAACAAGAAGTTTAATTAGGCCATCAGTTTGTTGGACTTTGCTTTAAGTATATGAAGTTGGTATACTGACATATATCATTTTATATCCTCTTATAAGTTTTGAATGGCTCTGAATGAAAGGCTTTGGGATTTCACCTTAGAATAATTGCTATTATCTGAGAAAATTGAACTAGAAGCTGGCCTATAATTAATTTTGTAAAAATTTTGATATACTTGGGAGGAGCTTAATATAGTTAAAAGGTAGGGGTGCTTTGGGGTTTGATGAATAAGGATCCCGAAGGGCGATTGAAATCCATGGGAAAAGCCCCTTGGGCTGTTTGTGGAGGTGCGCGTGTTTTCGTATCGGGGAAAACCCCTTGTTGCGTCGAAAAACCCTTGGGCTTCCCTTATTGCTTTTATTGGGGATCTCGACACTAACCCGGAAGGGTAACCAAGGGTGTACTTATATCCGAATAAATCTAGGACACCGGGAAGTGAAGTTAGGCGGTGGTTGTGCTGTGGAATGGGGGGGGGGGCGGTCCCTGCACCCTATTCATTAAGTTACCCCTAGTTAGCCCTCCGGGGGCCCAACTCCGGGACAAGTGTCTCTTACACCCGACCTCTCCTAATGATGTAAATTTATTTCGCCCAATTATCCCGAGGCTACCCGCAAGACCGTCATGGGGCCATCTATTTACCTCAACTACTGCTTGCATACCTCTCATACCTATAACGTATCCGATTCCACTCCAAGTTAATTAGTCAACATCCCAAACCATTTTAAAACATTTTCATCTACTCCAACGATCTAATCCAGCCTTTTAAAGACAAACACGTTATAATGCTTACATCCAAACAATATGCCCTTAATTATGCCGATAGCAATTCAAAATCGCTTTGAAACTCATTGTACTTGATAAACGGGGTATGGCAAACATTACCTCTAAACCCAATATAGGGCCAAGTGATATTGCCTATAGGTGGAAGACAATATAGACATGTTCAATTCATCCCATTGAAATGAGCTAATTTTTATTGTTTCTGCTTTCGAGAAGCTTATTATACACTTCTCATTTTCGAGTATGTATTTCAAAGCTAAAAGTAGCAAGCATTATATTTTAATATTCAAGAAGCTTTTCTGGGAGACACAAATCAGGTTTAATATCAAAAGTCTCTCTACTTACATCTTCACTTCGCCATCTTATATTTTTCCATTTGGCTTTTTAAGCTTTTTCATCGACTATTCTAGAGTTCTGGTATGGAGGAGGAACATATAACTCGAACTTTCTTGGGAATTTCCCCCTCCACACTACTCTCTACCCACCACATCCAATTATGGACCATTTTTCAGGTTATTATGAATGTGTTCCTTAAAAATACCACATTAACCCCAATGAAACTTAGAAGATATTAAAATCTTGATTTGAGATAAGTTTTTTTTCCCCGTACAAGTTTGGAATATTAAAAAAGGCACTTTTCATCTCAGGAATGCCCGAAAGTTTGATTAAACCCCAACCCAGGGCTCGTATTCAAAAGTAGGTTTAGGGAAGAAAAGTTTAGCCTGACGGACGATACCTTTCTGATTTCCTTCCAAAGTTGATCTCTTTTCGAACTCGGAGGGACTTGACCGAATGCCTTTACCCCCTAGTTGGCCATTAGCACTACTAGGAACACTAATCCCTTTAGAAAAGACATTAGAAAACTTTCTCATGATTTATATCCTACATTTTTTTAAAACTTCTTTCCATCCAATTCCTAATTGTCCGGTTATTTTGAACGATAAAAGTATTTTCTGTTCAGAATCGCTGATAGAATTTTGAATGCATAAGGAAGTTTGGTCCAATTTAAATGTTTGTGAACTACATATTCCAAAAGACTGTTCCAAGTATTTCTATTGTATTGGAGTTTCAAAGTCCTAAAGGTACTAAGAGGGCGAATCTCCGTCGTTCCTAATTAGGTTTAGTTTATCCAGACTTCTACTCCCGGACAGCTTATCTTTGTGTGAAAAAGAAAAGGGCGAGAAGAAAGAGAAAGAGAAAAAAGTAATTACAACGGATTCTTTTCTTTCTCATTTCCTGTCAGTAAGAGAAGACTAAAAGAAGGAAAAAAAAGTCTATAAGGTTTTAAATCTTTTCCTCACCTAAGATGCCGAGGCGAAAATTAATTGTCACGACGATAAGGTGTCCGAAGCTTGCAAGAACGCTACCGTCGTAAGGATTTCCGGAATTCCATTCGTAGGATTCTCCATGGACGTATAAGATAATTGGCAACCCGTGGTGTTCAACTCCTCCAGCTAGAAAAAAATAAATAAAAATTTAATGGAAAGAAAAAATATCTTCGATTGTGGTTAAAACGTTCCATATAAGAAGCGTCCGTTCGGGGTTTTTATTAGGTGGGGTGGTCTAGAGGCAGGGAATTAGGTCGGAGGGTCGCTACCACCCTGGATCATACAGGAAAGGGTGAAAATGTGACAATTGCAAACCGCAGATTTTCCCACTCTCCCTTCAACTTCTCCATTTCCTTTCCATCTCGACTTCAAAAATAACCTTTAGGTCGATTCTTCAATTGTTGGAATATTAAAGAGGGGGAAAAGGGTTTTTTTCGATCGAGAATTATGAAAAACTTAAGGGTCCAACCAAACAATTCAAAAGATTACAGAAAACTTGATATTACGACCTTGTGCGAAGATTGTGTAAATGGCTCTTAATTTTCTCCTTCTCTGGAGCCTTTTGGAGGCGTTTTAAGTGAACCGAGGAGCTTAGTATTAACCCAGGCGGAGTTCTACAATGGGACTCTCCTTTTGTCCTCGCTTTCGGCAGTTACCACCCTCTCTCTGCTTTTCATTACAATTTCCTAGGTCTTGTCATAGTTCATTTACATTTTTAAAATGTTCCCTCCACCCACTCTTATTTTTTCCTTTTTAAACGCACCTTAGAGTCATAATGATACCGGAAGGTTAATTAGAACCTGGAGCTCATTTGTATTCAGCTCGATGCTTCAAGCAAATAAAATGACGTGAAAATTAACTTTAAAATTGTTTAAAACTTTGTAAAAGGAAAATCATTAAACAGCTGAAGGAATGGGTTTTCCTATTATCCTCCCCTAATAATTGTATTACGTAAATTGGTTAAAAAAGAGCCCGTTTCCAAAAAAGACCAAAAACCAAATAAAAAGGGCCCCTTTTTGCCGAAAGATAAGAAGATAAGCAAGATTCTTCATAAGTAAGATATTCTTCTTCATAAGTAAGATGCCTAAGATGTTTTTTTTTAATTTTTATTTTATTTTTCTAATTTAAAGTTATAAAAGAAAAATCTTTAAAAAAAAACCTTACAATAAATTGCTATCAATTAGTTCTGAAAAACAACTAGGAAAAAGGATTTAGAGAAATTCCCCCTAGAATGGCTAGTTAATTAAAAACGGACTCCGATCAATCTTTTAAGACTAAAAAAAACAACTCTATTTCTTTTTTACGCTTTTCCAATCAAAGCAGTTTATTGTAGAAAATAAAATGAAAAGTAGGGCAAATTAGCGTTATAAAACTTAAAAAAATCGCTAAAAGAAAGTATTTTTCATTATTTAAGTCTAAGTTTTGAACAATATTTTTAAGGAGTTTGATGATAATGGGTCATCGTTATTTGAAAATTGGTCTCTGGGGGCTCTGACAAGCAATTAAATGTGAGTGAGGAGGTAATGGATGCCGGAAGGAAACTACAATCAATAAGAGGGCACGGGCGCTGTCAAGTCAATATGAAGTCTTCATAAACAGCATCACTAAGGCTTTCCTAATTGCTTCTCCCACTGAAACCCGACTTTCCTGTCCTTAATTTCTCTATCTCTGCAATAACATCCTTCTCGAGGAAAAATATCTTTGAACTTTCAGCCACTTCTTGAAAACATCTTTTAATTTGTTTTTATAAAAATAGTTTTTAAAATAATGATCGTTTTTGCAATAAATAAACGTTGTATTAAAACGGTCAGTCTTTCACTTTGGTTTAATCTTGTAGGGCGTTGGACACCTTCGTCCAATAACGTGGGGATTAACTACATCATGACTTGAGCCCAATAATGGCCGCTCCATAGACGTTAACGTACAAAACCCAGTTCCAATATGTTGGTACTTTGTCTTTCCACCTAAAACTTCAACCTCCAACAAACTATTATAGGCTTTTCAAAGTTTATCACTAAAAATGCAATTTTTTCACTTTTTTATTTTATTTTTTTAATACATATACCTGTAGAAAAGTCTTTTCAAATATAAAATATTTAATGACAAAACTTTTTATTTAAATAATTTTCATCTTTTCGAGAGTAGAAAACTTAAAACTATTATAGCTAAAAGTTATAATTAGACCCTCAGAAAGGAGAAGTCGAGATAATGTTTGTTTGAAAATGGGACTAGTTTTAAACTTGCTGTACTATTTAAAATTATTCTGAACAGAAATTCAAAACTGTTTGTTTTCGTACCTTTTGAAAAGAATAAAAGTCCGATTTTGTAGGCGTTATTTACCCAAGTTACCTATTCTCTCTATTTCTCCTTTTAAGGGTCTCGATGTATTATTTAGAGCTACTTGAGCCCGTTTGAGATTGAGCGCAAATAATTGAAGATTTCTTTCATTTTGAATGTCCTTTTCAATAAATAAACTTTTTTCAATTCTCTGAAATTAAATCTAATTTCAAAAAAAAAATTTTAAATAAAATATTGAAATTTATTTTTTTTTAAATATGTGAACAGCTTCCCTGAAGAGACTAGTATGCATGCATAAATTTTTTTTAGCGGATTTCCGGAGGAACGCAGGTTATTGGGGTCGGCCTCACGGGGCTTTCGGCTTAGAGGCTTTTTTTATTTTATTTTATTTTATTTTTTTCAATCAATTTTTAGTTGGAAAGAAGCGTATCATGGAGTAGGTATGGCAATAAATTTTCAATTTTGAACTCACAAAATCACTTTATTCTCTTTTGATCAAAACATGTTGGAGTTCTTTTTTATTACTTTTCATTCTCCCTAGAAATTATTGTGTTATTCGAAAATAATATATCTTAAAAGGCACCTTTCTTTCATACAGCACAATAATAGAGATGGAAAAAACTTGTCCCTGAAGTGGAAAAGTTCGATAAGTCCAATGGGAGTCGACAAAAATTCGATACCTAAACTTTATAAAAGAGAAAATATCAACTTTCAATCTCTCAGGAATATTGGACCGTTGAGAATTGATATGAGGAAGATGAGTAAAATTTTAAATGGATCCTTTAATACAAAAAGTTTATAAGAAACAATTTTTTTTTGTTATATACGGATTGAATTCCATTAATGTGAAGAGATAAGGTTCGGAGAATCAGATATCGACGAGAGTTGTCAAGTTAAGGGTTGAAAACATTTAGAGTAGGAAGGGAGCATTCAGTTTCTGACATCCTTCCTTCCACCCTTTCTCTAGCTTTCTACTCTAAGCTAAGGTTAATGGGCTTTGTGTGTGCCTACACTTTATGGGTTAGTTGGCCCGTAGAAACCCTGTCTACCCCAGTACTTCTCCCATTACTAACCTAAAACAGCACTCGGATTTAATTGTTGGCCTGTCACATTTTGAGGACGGATGGCCTCCAATTCACTTCTGATTAAAGCCTTTTTGTATAACTTGAGGCAATCGTCCAGCCATCTTCGTATCTCATTTTATTCCGTTTTGGCTTTCAAGTATGTAAAAAAGGATTATAAATTGAGCAGGAAATTGGAACGGAAAAGTTCCTTTCCCCTTTAAAGAGGAACTAGTGTTTACAGAGCTCAAAGGCTCACAAAATGACATTACTTTTCAGGATTTGGTTTACCCACCGAACAGGAAGTAGAAATCCGTCCTTCTTCGTCTTTTTTTTTACATGAAAAGCTATTATATTTTAGAGGATCATTGAAATTGATAAGATAATGGTTTTTAAGGAAACTAGGGTTGGATAGGCCTAACGGAAGATCGGGAAATTGGAGAAGGGCCGCGGCTAATTTTCCCTCAAACTAAAGACTTTGAAGCGTCCATTTCTTTAGGTTTGATCGCTGCCCTCCGCCGCTGCGCCGGTGATGGGAAAAAAAATATAAACTAAGGGGGAAAAAAATTATTTTTTAATCTTGATAAAATTTAAAACCTTAACGTTTTTGGGGGTGCTGAGTACGAATATAATTTTGTTTTTGACGAGAAAAGTTTTCCTGGGGTAGTTTACTTAGTTCCAAAAGCTGTTTTTTGGCGATAAATAGAAAATTAATGGTCTTATTTTTTTTAAATTAATTCCTTTTTACGTGCATATTTACATAAGAATCAATGACTTATTTTCCAATTTTCAGAAATTAATATTTTTGGCTTTCCGAATTTCTCCTGGGCTTCCTGAGGCCCATTCACAGAAACCCTCGGACACGATGGAACTTTTTTGAGGTCTAGAACCACTAAAAAAAGTTTGGTCAAGATCTGAGGTTGTATGGCCTTGACTTCCCCTTGCTAGTAAGCCTCTTCAGGTGAGCTATTCCCCGGTATCAGATTTGGATTTGGCACACCAAAAAAACATAAATTACCATACAATTGCTGCCAATTTTAACAGTTTAAGGTCTTTTGGACCACTGTGGGCCACTCCGACAGGATAGTACAGGGACGGTCATCCACATTTTGACCCGTTTTGGACACTAGGGGCTCTTTTTACATAGATTTTTGGACAATAGGGGCTCTTCTGATTTCGTTCCTTTTTAAGCTTAATTTCGACACTTTTAGTGTAAAGATCACGAAGTTCCCAGGATAATATAAACCAGGTTACGGTTCCTTCTACATAGGTAGCATAATTTCATTATTTATTGACCAGTTAATTAAGCTATGTATATCTTTATTTAGGCACTTCTGGATTTTGGAACAATTTAAACATTTCTTTACCGGTTGGTACCTGCTTTGTGCCGTTTACGGCTATTTTTGGTCCCTTACAGCTAAATTTTAACACTTTTTGGCTTGTTTATACCATTTTTTTTTACGGGCAGTTGACTGCTAGGTCATTTTTTTTTCTAATAGCTTACTTTAAACACTTTTTTACTCGTTTGTACCCCTTTTTATCCTGCTTTTGGCACTTTTTGAACCCTAACGGTCACTTTTAATTATTTTCAAGTCGCATTTTAAGCTTAATTTTTTGGCTGATAGTCCATTTTAGCAACGTCAGGCTTTTGAAAATCGGAGAAAAAGACAAAATTCATTGTGAATTTGAAAAGCGATCAAATAACAATTCAAAATGACGTGAAATGATGATTTTATGAGTGGTTGTCAAGATTTCATTAAGCTTTGATGTGCACCATGACAGTCCACCTCATATTTGTTTCAAATTTTCCCTCACAAATTGTTGCCGTAACAAGTGGTATGTCCATGAAAAGTTAAATCACCGTTAAAAAATGATGCTTATTGGAATTTTCGATGTGGAAGGTGTTATAAGACGTTCTTTTCCCCCTGTCATATTTTGATGTTAAGACAGTTTAACGCTTCAAAGCCCTCCCGTGACATCTTTATCGTGGAACGTTTTAGCTTTGTGTCTTGACAAGAAATATCTTTCAGACCTTTTTTCCAACCTCTCTATTCAATACGGAAAACCTTTAAAGCCAACTCAACAGAAAGTTTTCAGTTTTTTTTTTTTTTTTGTTAAAAAAATGAATAAATATCTAATACAATGAAATAGATTAATTTTTGAAACGTCTAGCGACGTTTTTGGATCCATTAATCTTTTGACTTTTACTAAGCGATATTTAAAATAAAGGAACGAAAGTGTCCTACTCGTCATCAATCGCAGAGTAGTTGATCGGAGAATAAATGGATTGAAAACGTTATAAATCACCGAATCTAAAATGGATTTTTATTTTTTCAACTTTTATTAAAAAGGAGTGACAAGTAGCTTGATTTAATTAGATCAACTCGTGGCTTTTTCCAAGTCGGAAAAAGATGATTTAGTCGTTAAACGGTTTAAATTGGTTTAAAAAAGGGACATTCGGATGAGGGGAACGAGGCCGGAAGAAAAATAGGAGCCCCCTCCGGTTGTAAAAAGTACTGCATTGCAGGTTGGCTCGAACCCATGTTTATACCCGTCCGAAAGTCAAACATTTCGGCGGTAAACAAGTGACCAATTAGTCGTCAACTTATCCACTTAAAGGTTTCGGACTCCACAACTCCTAGGAACCGCGGGGGTCACAACCGCCAGGGGTCACCAGAGGATTTCAACGTTTAGTCGGTGAAGTAAATTTTAACGGAGGTTATATTCAACTCACCTAACAAACTTTTAGGATTCGGTCCAACTACGTTAACAACTTGCCTTTCCCAAAATCATTGTCCCAGAGACCCCTATTCAGTTGTAAATTTTTTTTATTACCTACATCGCTGATTTTTATTTGATGTTGAAAGTCAACAAGACTTTTGTGTTGTAACTTTTATCATGTGAGAATGCAAGTTTTGAGTGAAAATCAGGCCATAAAACGCTTTCTCGGAAGGAGAAAAGTGGTTTCTCGCTTAGAAAAATAGTTCGCCTTTGTTTCAAGTTAGTTAGTCGTCTGAGTGGCGTTGTTGTAAATGGGCAGAAAAGGTTTTTCTCGAGGACGACGCCATTTATCTCCCTCCCTTCCTCAAACAACAAGATTTACTTTCGACTCGAAAAGGCGGAGAGCGTTTTACCCGCATCGTTGTTGTTTTTATCATATTGTCGGAATAAAATTAACATCAACGTCCGATCGAGCCGTGACTCGACACGTTCTTCGAATTAATTTCACGCCAGAAACATTTATTTCGCTTTCCACTATCGCGTGATTCTACGGTGCTAACAATCTAATCAACCTCGCAGGGGGCTCTTCTTCAACAGAGGAAATCGCAAATCGATACCAACTTCTCAGGTGGTTAACCACGTTGCAGTTCCTTCAAAGTGGCTTGAATATAACTGTGTCATTAGGTTTGCTCTTTCTTGTCAAGAACTCCTTATGGGGAGTCCTTCAATTCGCTTAGCAGGCTTCGTGGTAGAGTATTGGCCAATGTCCCTTGGTAGTCCTAACTTTATTGTCCCTTGCCCCTCTCTTGACCATTGTCCTTACCTCGTCAATCTTTCATCTTCTATCGTCCGTCGTCCGTCGTCCTCGTTTACCCCAGATAGGTGTTGCCCGGCAGAACGTACATTGCTCTCAGGATTCGGAGGGAGCAGCTATATGGCCTTCTTGGATGTAAAGAACGATGTTGGATGTTAAGAAGATATTCAGGAATAAATGAGGGAAGGCGGTATTATTAAGGTGGTTAAGAGCAAAGGGACATCCTAAAGCTAAGGGATGTACTTTAGTCTCCTTCCCTAAGCGGGGAAGCTGACTCAGCTCAATGGTAGAGGACTCGTGTTGAGGTCACTAGTTCGATTATCCCAGCCAGCCCTGTATTTTTTCCAAGGTACTCCGTTGCTTTATCAACACTACAAGTTAGCGATCTCTAACTCGTCTGGAAAATATTGTTGCAATCAACCTTGACTGTCCCATTAAAACTTTTTGAAAGGGAAAATTTGTTAGTTGCTTGCTCATATTGTAAATCACGCAAATTAGACGAGAATTTGAAAATTCCAAGAGTCTAATTCAAAAGGAAAAGTGCAAAGTAAGCGAGAAAAGAGAGGGTTAAAAAGAGCGGGTAAAAACTTTGTGATCGTCTCGTCTTTCATAACTTCATCAGAATGGTGAAAAGTCCATGAAAAGCGTTCGGGGCCAGAGTTTAAACAAGTCTCTCTTTGATCAGTGGCCTTTTGAGGAAAAAAAGGAAAGAAAAAAGGATTTTTTCGACCTGAGTAATATCGCGTTTTCCGCCTTGAGCGGATAAATCAAGGGTGCGAGAAGAATAAAGCGAACTGTATATTCGACCCGGGGCGAGAGGTGGAAAAGGAATGAGAGACCCCCTCAGCTAATTATTCTCCAGTCTTTTATTTAGCTTAATGGCCTGGAATCTTTCTTGTAGGTTTCTAATGGCTTGGAACATTCATTTGTTGGTTAGGGAAAGGGGGAAGGGTGAAGGGCCCAGGCCTTGGCGACATTTTAATGGCTTAAAAACGGGGTCACTATATCTGTCCGGTTAACAAGCTTAGCCCCAACTTAATGAGTTTTTTTGACCAAAATATGGAAAGTTGTTGAATTATTCAGAAGATCTAGAGAAAAAAGGGGGGATCTAAATTTGTAAAATTACAGCCTCAAAGGGATCCTGAGAATGAAACAGGGTTCGAAGTGCCATAAAACCGCTCCGCCATTCTCGCTTTCAACCATAAGGGACGGATCATCATACATTTCACATTTCCGCTGACAGGAAATTCCTTCCAATGACAATAGAGACGAGACATTTGCTTTGAGACAATCCTAAACGTATACCTATTTCTGTATGTGGAATTCGGATTGTCTCATCCCTATATGAATCCATTCTTTCGTATAAAAAAAGAGATCAAAAGTTTTCATTTTCGCACATCGAAGGTGTAATAACGTTTGACTATAAAAATTTGGAAAATGCCTTATCCACGAAGTATGATTAAAAATCCTTCCTTTTTTTTTTACTTTTTACTACTAATACTGTAATAGTCGTTCTTTGTATGGTTTACGGTCGGGAACGTCATAGGCCTAGGGGTTCCTTTGTATACTTCGCCTTTGTTAAACGTTAAAACTTACAACGGGAAACTGTGGAATGGGTTGTTTTGAACAACTCTGTTGACCCAACTTTCATTGTACAAGGCGGGATTAAAAGGGCATCTACCCTCATCGACTTTCTCTTGCGTTGATAAACGAGCAGGACACAGAAAAAAATTTCTGCCGCACAGCAGAAAAGCCCCCCTTCCATTTACCGACTCTTTTTTCCTGTCAGATTAATTATGTTTCCGTGTCGGGGCGTCATCTCTGAGAAACTGATTTATCATTCCCATAATATAAACACGATTTATTATTTTAGATGTTAAATTCCAGAGAGTTCTATTTTTTCCTCCTCATACAGTTTTCTTGTTAAAAAACCGTCAGAGCTGATAAATCTGCCCTACGGGGTTTTTGAGTGATTGGGCGCGTGGGATCCACGCGTGGAAAATTTACAATTCATCATGGACCTTCGATCGATCCAGTTTTAACGAATTCTGATTTACTGGTGTACATTTTGTTTTGACCGGCCCATTACAAAATGTCAGTCGCACCGGTTAAAAACATCGAAGAGGAAGTTACAAACGTTTTTGAAAAATTAGGGCTCTGCAGACCACTCCACGAAACCAAATAATACCAACCACCTTCACTAACCTCCCAATATCGTCTCCTCCTATCACTTCCCCCTACCTACCTAATCGTTCCCCCACTCTAATCTTCACAACCTCCTGCAAGTGGATACGCCACCTCGTGCAACCTACCTCAACCTCCCATCACCAGTCTCCGGCACCTTATTCCATCAACATTTCCCATATTTCCTCAACCTCCAGCAAAACTCCCCCTCATTTCCTCCACCTCCTCCGAAACACCCCCTCATTTCCTCCACCTCCTCCAAAACGTCCCCTCTACCTCCATCAAAACTCCTCCCATATTTCCTCCACCTTCCCCAAAAATACTCTCTTATTTCCTCCACCTAATTCAAAAGTCCCAAAACTCCTCTCATCCTCACCGGTTTTTTTTTTATTTTGTGAAGATGGGACTAGCCACTCGAAAAATCCGATAAATACCAATGGGGTCATTTTGACCCCAATACTCCTTGACGCCTTCCTATGTTGGTACGAAGGTAATAAATTACCTTCTACAGTGAAACTTCCCAAAGCGGACACTTCCTATAGGCGGACACCTCCCATAGACGGGAACTTTTTTTGTCCCCGTCAAATTTATATAGGTTTTAATATGATAAAATCTTCTAATAACAGGACACTCTAATATCAGGACACCCCGACAATGCTTTTGCCTCAAAAAACTTCTAATAAAAGGACATAAATATGTGTCAACGTAATCTGTAATCCCTTATTTGACAACGTCTGTGTTTTTTTAATTGAAATTTCCGTTATCGCTGACAAGCGTTTTAAGACAAATGATTTATGGTTTAGATCTAGATAGGGTAGCATTGACATGTGAATTTTTTTAATTTATTGCATTTCTAAGAAAGCAATTTACTACCCCTACAATCTGTTAAAATAAAGATAAAAGAACCCATAATTTAGTTTTAATTCTGTATTCATAGAGTCAATATGGCTCACGAGATATTAACAAACTGTTTTTGTTTCATTTTGGTTGAGGTTTGCGGCCAATTGAAGAGAAACTGTTTTTAAAGTGACATTTTTATTGATTCATTCCAACGTTTCGACTGGGTGCCAGTCTTCATCAGGGAGCTACAACAACATAGATGAAACAAAATATGGTACAAAAACAGTAAAAATTTCTTACATGGTCATAATTGGTAAGTGCGACCTTATTCTAATTGTTGTAATAAACATAAAAAATATAAAAAATTTTTATTATAAACTAAAAAACTTTGGATTTAGATTAAAAAATAAAACAATAAAATTTGAAAAATTTAAAAAAATTGATCTTTTTGTATATATCACATGTTGATTTAAATTTAAAGCTTTGTTTTCAGGATGGCAGGTTATTTTTATTAGACTCGGAGGGCAATAGAATAATGATTTAAAATTTAATCGATATCTAGTCAGCAGTTTGACGTCGATTCCCGCCGTTTTTGATTTTATTAAGTATATGTGAGTAACATTTCCCTATTATTTCTTGGTCTTCTTTACAATTAAGTGTATTTTGTTTCAGGTTGATCTGCACTGATTCAGTTAGTTTCCGTCGGCGGCGATTTCTTTCGTTTGCAATGACTTTTACTTCGTCAAAAGAGACACGGTGTTGATTGGCTAAGACATGCTTACACAAGGCTGTGGCTTCTTCATCTTCATTTCTTATGTTGCCCTTGTGTTGCTGCATTCTTTTGTGTATCAACTGCTTGGTTTCACCAATATACACAGATCCACACTCGCAATCCAAACTGTAAACTACATTTGATCTATCCTTCAACGGTGTGGGGTCTTTTAACCTGGTAAAAAACAAGTTGTCCAGTTTGTTTAAGGTTTTTAATCCTAGCTTTATTTCAGATCCATCGATGTTCTTAAATATCTTAATTAGATTAGGTGTCAAACCGGGGATGAAAGTGAAAGGGAAGAACGAAGGAATGGTCACTGGTGGGTTACCGTCAGTTGTTCTGGTTGCAGTAAAAAGTTTCTCTTTTTCACTCCTTATTAGGCGAGAAATGACTATTTCCGGATATTCGTTCATCCTAAGGATATCCTTGATTTTATTCAGATTCTTTTCATGAAAAATTTGGTCTGATAATCTAAGACCTCTATTTATTAGGTTCGACGCAACGTTCATTTTTTGATTTGTAGGGTGCTCTGATAGAAAATGAAGTAACCTCCCTGTGTAAGTAGGTTTCTGGAACCAATCAAAATTTAAAGTACCATCACAATTTCTAATGATGTTTAATTCCAGGAATGGTAATCTCCCGTCGATTTCGATCTCATGGGTGAACTGGATATCCGGATGGTATCGATTGAATGATTGGAGGACTTCAGGAACATGATCTTTACGAACAATCAATAAAAGATCGTCCACATACTTCGTAAGATGCAGAATCGAATCCTTGTGAAAACTCATCACCTTATCTAGCAGGTCATTCATCACAATGTTACTCATTACTGGCGAAAGATTACCTCCCATAGCCAGACCACGGACTTGCTGGTAAAACTTGCCTTTATAGCTGATGCAAGTAGAAGAGCAACAAAATTTTAGAATGTCAAGAAAAAGATCTTTATCTATTTTAGTAGAGTTTTCCATCAGACACCATTTTTCCTCGACTATCTCTAAGGCCTTCTGCACCGGGACATTCGTGAACAATGAGACCACGTCGAAGGAGGTCAAGATGTATCCATCAGGTAATATCAATCCGCTCAATTTATCTTTTAGAATGAAGGAGTTCTTGCAATCATATGGATTATCCATAGACAGTACATTCAAAGATGGTAGAATAAGTTTACTTAAATTAGTAGTTGGCGAATCAATAGAACTAACTATAGGTCTCAGTTTTTTGCCTTCTTTATGTATTTTCGGAAGGCCATAAATCTTACTAGGCAAGGAATTATATTTAATCAGTTGGTAGTATTGACCTTTATGTATGTATTCCTTGTCCCTCAGTAACTTGCAAAACTGATTGCTTTTAGTCTGGATGGATGATGTTATATCCTTTTTAAGAGGTTTGTAAGTAAGAGTATCCCCAATCAGTTCTGCCATTCTGTCTTCATACTGAGTCCTATTCATCACCACCGTGGCGTTT
Source organism: Orius laevigatus (assembly GCA_018703685.1). Lineage (NCBI taxonomy): Eukaryota > Metazoa > Arthropoda > Insecta > Hemiptera > Anthocoridae > Orius > Orius laevigatus. Next base: position 212,560 of record JAGWEN010000114.1, read on the forward strand.
CCTTTGTCTGCCCTTGTTATTATTAGATGATCTTTTTGCTCTTGGGTAAACATCTTAGTGGCATTGAGTGCTTTTCTGAAGTCTTGAGACAAAATGTAAGGTGGTGCAAAACCTTCCTCTTTCGAGGCGATGTGATTGGCTATGACGTTAGTTGTCCTTCCTCTAACGATATCTCTCGTTGCTTCAGGGATATCGATGCTTCTTATTACATTTTCGGTGTCAACAATAATTTTGGGAATATACTGCTTGTATTGCGAAGAGGGAATACTGAATTTAGGACCCAAGCTGAGAACCTTGAGGACTTCATCTGGAACTTGTATATCCGATATGTTGGTCACCCACCCCTCATTGCCCTTCGGGTCTATAACCTGGGGAACCTTGTAGCTTATATTACATTTGTTACATTTTTTATCATTTCGGTTCGGGTTACATAGATTATCAAATTTTTTCTTTAATTGTTTTTTACAATCATCAGTGGTTTTATCTGAGAATTTTTGGGCTAACATGTCTAACCGTCTTTTATCCTCAATACTTACCCTTCCTTCTAGTTGTACAGAGATCTCATTTATTGAGGACTCTAACTTAATTTTTTCATCAATAGTGTCTTTTATTTCAGCAGACAAGATGGAATTTTTAAACTTAAAAAATGATCTCTCCATTTTAGATAAGTAACTGCTATCAGGTCTGACAACATCAAAAAGGGAAGGTAAGTAGTTGTTAATGTGTTTCGGAAAAATCTTTTTGGTTCTACATTTTAATAAAAACACTAATCTAGCAGATCGTTTCGCTAATTTACATTTTTGTTTCGTGTATTTATTGTATGTAGAACGTAGGTCATCATTGTTGTACCTGCTTAAAATGTCATCGATGTTGTTGCTGTTTTCTTCTTCCTCGTTCATTTTCAATTTTTCTGTTGTAAATTAGTCAGCCGGAGTTTTACTTTTTTGTTTTCATTTTTGTTGAGGTTTGCGGCCAATTGAAGAGAAACTGTTTTTAAAGTGACATTTTTATTGATTCATTCCAACGTTTCGACTGGGTGCCAGTCTTCATCAGGGAGCTACAACAACATAGATGAAACAAAATATGGTACAAAAACAGTAAAAATTTCTTACTTTGGTCATAATTGGTAAGTGCGACCTTATTCTAATTGTTGTAATAAACATAAAAAATATAAAAAAATTTTTATTATAAACTAAAAAACTTTGGATTTAGATTAAAAAATAAAACAATAAAATTTGACAAATTTAAAAAAATTGATCTTTTTGTATATATCACATGTTGATTAAAATTTAAAGCTTTGTTTTCAGGATGGCAGGTTATTTTTATTAGACTCGGAGGGCAATGGAATAATGATTTAAAATTTAATCGATATCTAGTCAGCAGTTTGACGTCGATTCCCGCCGTTTTTGATTTTATTAAGTATATGTGAGTAACATTTCCCTATTATTTCTTGGTCTTCTTTACAATTAAGTGTATTTTGTTTCAGGTTGATCTGCACTGATTCAGTTAGTTTCCGTCGGCGGCAATTTCTTTCGTTTGCAATGATTTTTACTTCGTCAAAAGAGACACGGTGCTGATTGGTTAAGACATGCTTACACAAGGCTGTGGCATCTTCATTTTCATTTCTTATGTTGCCCTTGTGTTGCAGCATTCTTTTGTGTAACAACTGTTTGGTTTCACCAACATACACAAATCCACACTCGCAGTCCAAACTGTAAACTACATTTGATCTATCCTTCAACGGTGTGGGGTCTTTTAACCTGGTAAAAAACAAGTTGTCCAGTTTGTTTAAGGTTTTTAATCCTAGCTTTATTTCAGATCCATCGATGTTCTTGAATATCTTAACTAGATTAGGTGTCAAACCGGGGATGAAAGTGAAAGGGAAGAACGAAGGAATGGTCACTGGTGGGTTGCCGTCAGTTGTTCTGGTTGCAGTAAAAAGTTTCTCTTTTTCACTCCTAATTAGGCGAGAAATGACTATTTCCGGATATTCGTTCATCCTAAGGATATCCTTGATTTTATTCAGATTCTTTTCATGAAAAATTTGGTCTGATAATCTAAGACCTCTATTTATTAGGTTCGACGCAACGTTCATTTTTTGATTTGTAGGATGCTCTGATAGAAAATGAAGTAACCTCCCTGTGTAAGTAGGTTTCTGGAACCAATCAAAATTTAAAGTACCATCACAATTTCTAATGATGTTTAATTCCAGGAATGGTAATCTCCCGTCGATCTCGGTCTCATGGGTGAACTGGATATCCGGATGGTATCGATTGAATGATTGGAGGACTTCAGGAACATGATCTTTACGAACAATCAATAAAAGATCGTCCACATACTTCGTAAGATGCAGAATCGAATCCTTGTGAAAACTCATCACCTTATCTAGCAGGTCATTCATCACAATGTTACTCATTACTGGCGAAAGATTACCTCCCATAGCCAGACCACGGACTTGCTGGTAAAACTTGCCTTTATAGCTGATGCAAGTAGAAGAGCAACAAAATTTTAGAATGTCAAGAAAAAGATCTTTATCTATTTTAGTAGAGTTTTCCATCAGACACCATTTTTCCTCGACTATCTCTAAGGCCTTCTGCACCGGGACATTCGTGAACAATGAGACCACGTCGAAGGAGGTCAAGATGTATCCATCAGGTAATATCAATCCGCTCAATTTATCTTTTAGAATGAAGGAGTTCTTGCAATCATATGGATTATCCATAGACAGTACATTCAAAGATGGTAGAATAAGTTTACTTAAATTAGTAGTTGGCGAATCAATAGAACTAACTATAGGTCTCAGTTTTTTGCCTTCTTTATGTATTTTCGGAAGGCCATAAATCTTACTAGGCAAGGAATTATATTTAATCAGTTGGTAGTATTGACCTTTATGTATGTATTCCTTGTCCCTCAGTAACTTGCAAAACTGATTGCTTTTAGTCTGGATGGATGATGTTATATCCTTTTTAAGAGGTTTGTAAGTAAGAGTATCCCCAATCAGTTCTGCCATTCTGTCTTCATACTGAGTCCTATTCATCACCACCGTGGCGTTTCCTTTGTCTGCCCTTGTTATTATTAGATGATCTTTTTGCTCTTGGGTAAACATCTTAGTGGCATTGAGTGCTTTTCTGAAGTCTTGAGACAAAATGTAAGGTGGTGCAAAACCTTCCTCTTTCGAGGCGATGTGATTGGCTATGACGTTAGTTGTCCTTCCTCTAACGATATCTCTCGTTGCTTCAGGGATATCGATGCTTCTTATTACATTTTCGGTGTCAACAATAATTTTGGGAATATACTGCTTGTATTGCGAAGAGGGAATACTGAATTTAGGACCCAAGCTGAGAACCTTGAGGACTTCATCTGGAACTTGTATATCCGATATGTTGGTCACCCACCCCTCATTGCCCTTCGGGTCTATAACCTGGGGAACCTTGTAGCTTATATTACATTTGTTACATTTTTTATCATTTCGGTTCGGGTTACATAGATTATCAAATTTTTTCTTTAATTGTTTTTTACAATCATCAGTGGTTTTATCTGAGAATTTTTGGGCTAACATGTCTAACCGTCTTTTATCCTCAATACTTACCCTTCCTTCTAGTTGTACAGAGATCTCATTTATTGAGGACTCTAACTTAATTTTTTCATCAATAGTGTCTTTTATTTCAGCAGACAAGATGGAATTTTTAAACTTAAAAAATGATCTCTCCATTTTAGATAAGTAACTGCTATCAGGTCTGACAACATCAAAAAGGGAAGGTAAGTAGTTGTTAATGTGTTTCGGAAAAATCTTTTTGGTTCTACATTTTAATAAAAACACTAATCTAGCAGATCGTTTCGCTAATTTACATTTTTGTTTCGTGTATTTATTGTATGTAGAACGTAGGTCATCATTGTTGTACCTGCTTAAAATGTCATCGATGTTGTTGCTGTTTTCTTCTTCCTCGTTCATTTTCAATTTTTCTGTTGTAAATTAGTCAGCCGGAGTTTTACTTTTTTGTTTACAGTTTTGTTGAGGTATGCGGCCAATTGAAGAGAAACAGAATGAATCAATAAAAATGTCACTTTAAAAACTGTTTCTCTTCAATTGGCCGCATACCTCAACAAAACTGTAAACAAAAAAGTAAAACTCCGGCTGACTAATTTACAACAGAAAAATTGAAAATGAACGAGGAAGAAGAAAACAGCAACAACATCGATGACATTTTAAGCAGGTACAACAATGATGACCTACGTTCTACATACAATAAATACACGAAACAAAAATGTAAATTAGCGAAACGATCTGCTAGATTAGTGTTTTTATTAAAATGTAGAACCAAAAAGATTTTTCCGAAACACATTAACAACTACTTACCTTCCCTTTTTGATGTTGTCAGACCTGATAGCAGTTACTTATCTAAAATGGAGAGATCATTTTTTAAGTTTAAAAATTCCATCTTGTCTGCTGAAATAAAAGACACTATTGATGAAAAAATTAAGTTAGAGTCCTCAATAAATGAGATCTCTGTACAACTAGAAGGAAGGGTAAGTATTGAGGATAAAAGACGGTTAGACATGTTAGCCCAAAAATTCTCAGATAAAACCACTGTTGATTGTAAAAAACAATTAAAGAAAAAATTTGATAATCTATGTAACCCGAACCGAAATGATAAAAAATGTAACAAATGTAATATAAGCTACAAGGTTCCCCAGGTTATAGACCCGAAGGGCAATGAGGGGTGGGTGACCAACATATCGGATATACAAGTTCCAGATGAAGTCCTCAAGGTTCTCAGCTTGGGTCCTAAATTCAGTATTCCCTCTTCGCAATACAAGCAGTATATTCCCAAAATTATTGTTGACACCGAAAATGTAATAAGAAGCATCGATATCCCTGAAGCAACGAGAGATATCGTTAGAGGAAGGACAACTAACGTCATAGCCAATCACATCGCCTCGAAAGAGGAAGGTTTTGCACCACCTTACATTTTGTCTCAAGACTTCAGAAAAGCACTCAATGCCACTAAGATGTTTACCCAAGAGCAAAAAGATCATCTAATAATAACAAGGGCAGACAAAGGAAACGCCACGGTGGTGATGAATAGGACTCAGTATGAAGACAGAATGGCAGAACTGATTGGGGATACTCTTACTTACAAACCTCTTAAAAAGGATATAACATCATCCATCCAGACTAAAAGCAATCAGTTTTGCAAGTTACTGAGGGACAAGGAATACATACATAAAGGTCAATACTACCAACTGATTAAATATAATTCCTTGCCTAGTAAGATTTATGGCCTTCCGAAAATACATAAAGAAGGCAAAAAACTGAGACCTATAGTTAGTTCTATTGATTCGCCAACTACTAATTTAAGTAAACTTATTCTACCATCTTTGAATGTACTGTCTATGGATAATCCATATGATTGCAAGAACTCCTTCATTCTAAAAGATAAATTGAGCGGATTGATATTACCTGATGGATACATCTTGACCTCCTTCGACGTGGTCTCATTGTTCACGAATGTCCCGGTGCAGAAGGCCTTAGAGATAGTCGAGGAAAAATGGTGTCTGATGGAAAACTCTACTAAAATAGATAAAGATCTTTTTCTTGACATTCTAAAATTTTGTTGCTCTTCTACTTGCATCAGCTATAAAGGCAAGTTTTACCAGCAAGTCCGTGGTCTGGCTATGGGAGGTAATCTTTCGCCAGTAATGAGTAACATTGTGATGAATGACCTGCTAGATAAGGTGATGAGTTTTCACAAGGATTCGATTCTGCATCTTACGAAGTATGTGGACGATCTTTTATTGATTGTTCGTAAAGATCATGTTCCTGAAGTCCTCCAATCATTCAATCGATACCATCCGGATATCCAGTTCACCCATGAGACCGAGATCGACGGGAGATTACCATTCCTGGAATTAAACATCATTAGAAATTGTGATGGTACTTTAATTTTGATTGGTTCCAGAAACCTACTTACACAGGGAGGTTACTTCATTTTCTATCAGAGCATCCTACAAATCAAAAAATGAACGTAGCGTCGAACCTAATAAATAGAGGTCTTAGATTATCAGACCAAATTTTTCATGAAAAGAATCTGAATAAAATCAAGGATATCCTTAGGATGAACGAATATCCGGAAATAGTCATTTCTCGCCTAATTAGGAGTGAAAAAGAGAAACATTTTACTGCAACCAGAACAACTGATGGCAACCCACCAGTGACCATTCCTTCGTTCTTCCCTTTCACTTTCATCCCCGGTTTGACACCTAATCTAGTTAAGATATTCAAGAACATCGATGGATCTGAAATAAAGCTAGGATTAAAAACCTTAAACAAACTGGACAACTTGTTTTTTACCAGGTTAAAAGACCCCACACCGTTGAAGGATAGATCAAATGTAGTTTACAGTTTGGACTGCGAGTGTGGATTTGTGTATGTTGGTGAAACCAAACAGTTGTTACACAAAAGAATGCTGCAACACAAGGGCAACATAAGAAATGAAAATGAAGATGCCACAGCCTTGTGTAAGCATGTCTTAACCAATCAGCACCGTGTCTCTTTTGACGAAGTAAAAATCATTGCAAACGAAAGAAATTGCCGCCGACGGAAACTAACTGAATCAGTGCAGATCAACCTGAAACAAAATACACTTAATTATAAAGAAGACCAAGAAATAATAGGGAAATGTTACTCACATATACTTAATAAAATCAAAAACGGCGGGAATCGACGTCAAACTGCTGACTAGATATCGATTAAATTTTAAATCATTATTCCATTGCCCTCCGAGTCTAATAAAAATAACCTGCCATCCTGAAAACAAAGCTTTAAATTTTAATCAACATGTGATATATACAAAAAGATCATTTTTTTAAATTTGTCAAATTTTATTGTTTTATTTTTTAATCTAAATCCAAAGTTTTTTAGTTATAATATATTATTTTTTATGTTTATTACAACTATTAGAATAAGGTCGCACTTACCAGTTGTGACCAGTAAGAGATTTTGACTGTTTTTGTACCATATTTTTGTTCATCTATGTTGTTGTAGCTCCCTGATGAAGACTGGCACCCAGTCGAAACGTTGGAATGAATCAATAAAAATGTCACTTTAAAACTGTTTCTCTCAATTGGGCTCGCAACCTCAACCAAAATGAAAACAAAAAGTAAAAACTCGGCTGACTAATTACAACAGAAAAATAAAAAACTGTCTTTGAAGAAAAAGTGGAAATCATTAAATTTAATGATAAAGGAAAAAAAGGTAATGTTAAAAGTAAGTAAGTAAAAGTATGTATAATGTGTTGGCTTTTTATTTGGAAACTTTTCATAAAAGGACACTTCTAATCGGCGGACAATTTTTTGATCCCCATCTGTGTCACTGTATTTGTGAAAATTAATACTTGTTTTCGATTAGAGCATTTAAATGATGAATATCAACCTATCCAAACCTACCAAAATAAAATAAGATACTTTTTTGAGCAACACTTGGGCCAACAATTTAGGCATACGGTTTTACTATTAACCCCTCCATGATTCATAAAGCACTACATCAAAATGCTGTTATCTTCGTTTTCTGCTTCAGAGACCGCTTCCCTTTTCGTAACCATGGAGACCTTTATCAAATCTTTATTTCAAGCACGCTTATCAAGAAAAATCGAATTTATAAATGAACGTTGGGTGAAAATCGTGGCAGACTTTACAAAAACCTTTTTAAGCCCAAAGAAGAGAACCGGGTAGGAAAAACGGTTAAGTAACAAAGGAAGAATTTCTTTGTAATTTCCGACCACATTTTTTTTCATCCAGCGGACAAATAAGAACGGACACGTCTCCCCCGCGTAACCCCATCTTTTTTTATTCGGAACCGCAAGCGGAGATAAATTCCGGGCCATGACACATTCGGCCTCACCTGGAATAATCTCAAGTATAAATACCGAAGTGTCAGCCGGGCCAGAAACAATGGAGGCGGGAGAAAACCCTTCCATAAATCCCGAAACCCCGAAACCCCCCGTTCGCCATCTCCCTTCTCGACCAATGGCCTATTGTCTCTTTTCCCTCGATTAAGCACCGAGGTTCAAAAACAAAACGCTTTTTCCTCCTTTCTCAACCATTTCAGATGACCTAAGGAAAACATCGAGCCTCGAGGCAGCCTCGAGAAGCAGCGGATTTCCTCCGGAAAGGCCTTCCCTAAGCCTATCTTTGATGTCCTAATTATCCCCCCCCCCACCACCTCAGTAAAATAAATAAAATGGGTCTCTGAGCCCAGAGCCTCCATCACACCGACCACAATAGCTTCAATTCCTCTAGAAATCAGCCTAGAAATATCAACTCAAACCACATGATTTTCACCGCCAAAAGTTCAAATTCTAAAATTAATTTCATCAATGCCCTAAGTAGCTTCTTCTTCGTATGCGGGTTTGATCTGTTGTCAAATGTGAATTCTCAGTTCATGAGCAGCTCCTATAATCGATTTCGACCATCTCCTGCTCTTATTTTCAAAGATGACGAAATTCCATTTAAGTCCCTCAGGAGAGTCCCAGAACCGCTTAGGCGATTTCAACTGTCTTCTACTATGGTCCTCGGGCCATAATATATTTCCGTCACCATTTCCAACCATCTCAAACTTTCCGGTATCGAAGAAATCTCGAAATTCCATTTAGGCCCCTTAACGTGGGTCCCAGAACATCTTCCGTCATTTGAACCGTTCTTAATACGGTCTGCGGATCATCAGACATTCCCATCACGATTTTCAACCATCTCAAACCTTAAGGTTACAAGAAAATCACGAAAATCTATTTAGGCCCCTTAGACAAGTCCCAGAACCGATTTTGAAATTTGAACTGCTATTAACTATGATCCTCGGCCCCTAGGACTTTCCCGTCACGATTTTTAACCATCTCAAACCTTCAGGTTCCGAGAAAATCACGAAAATGCCCTTTATGCCCTAAGCGAAGTACCAGAACCGCTTTCTCGATTCAAGCCATTTTCAATAGGCTTCTACCTGGTGAGACAAAAGCTCTAAATACCAAGTCTCGTTTAATTCAAACAATCCTAGCTCGAGTTATCGCGTCGGTACATATATATATATATAATATATATATATATATATATATATATATATATATATATATATATATATATATATATATATATATATATATATATATATATATATATCGCCAACTTTGGGAATGACCTATATTTTCGTGATCAGGAGATCGTCCTGATCACGAATATATAAGCCTCTAAGCCGAAAGCCGCCGTGAGGCCGGCCCCAATAGCCTGCTTTCCTCCGGAAATCCGCTAAAAATAATAATAAAATAAAATTAATAACGCAAAAATAAAATATTTTGTTTACTCCTTTCTTTTGAGCCGGGAGATTATATCATGATAATTTGTATTCAGGGCAGAGCGGTGAATGGCAGAATGGCTCTCTACAAATATTTAAAGCCTCCGTAATTTAAGAGGCGCTATTTGTTATACGACGAGAGCCAAACTGAGTAAACGCAAATATTAAATTAAACGAACCCGGTAATAAATTATTATTTTCCGTATAATTTTCAAAAAGTGGAGCTTCGGGGTGAGTGGACAGCCCAACGTACATAATCATTAATTAGTCACGTTCATTATGTATTGTGTATCAGATGAGCCTTCTTGCTTAGTAAACCGGATTAGGCCAATTAATCATACATACTTGAGCTAATGAAAAGGAGTCAACATTATATTTAATAAATGACCTCTTCATTATATAAATGAGGAATAAAAGCAACAAAATGCAAGTTTCTGCAACAGAAAAGAAAGTTAAAATATTCAACTTCCAAAATATTTACTTTCTAAAGGGTCTAAAGGGCCGCATAGTGAAGTCAAAGAGTTTGGCGAGGTGATTTTTTATGTCGTCAAACTGGACAGAGGATAAAATCTTAGGGCGATTTCCATGGAAAACGGGTAGTTTCTGGACTTCCCACGCTCCTTTTTTATTTTCTTGGAGCCATACAAACTCTCGTCGCATTGTACCTCTTTTCTAAGAAGATAAAATAAAGAAAAAAGTAGAAAAAAAGCTCGTAAGACTTAAAACTTTTCAAGTTTCTGAAGAAACTTTTGGAACCATGCTAAAAGGAGAAATCTGAATACTGGGCACATCTTTGTCGTTAAAATGCAACGATTCTCCAATATGCGATTTTCAAAAAGTTTAAAAAAAGCTTTACGAAAAGTTTTATAATTTTTACTTGTTTGTTGGGAATTAGAAAATTCTTCAGTTACACCTGAGATCGGAAAAGTTCAAGGTAAGAGGTAATGGCCGCGCACTTAATCTAATGTAGGGTGTCCTTTTTCAAGAAGTCCTTTTTCCTCCACTAGTGTTGCCTTTCGCATTAAAACAGAATGTCGCCCTTTAAAAGCAATTTGATTTGTTGCGCCTCCCTCTGTTTGGCTTGACCTCGCGAGGTGTCCATGTTTGTCTTCCATTAGCCTCCAAGTGAAGTAGGGGACTTCACATCTGTTTACATTCTCCTCCCTCCCTCACGTCCATCATCCTCACTCGATATCCTTTATTTTCAACCAATTTACTCAACTTTTTCTCCTTAAAATAAAGAAAAACATAACAATTTTTATAGCGACGTAAAAAGGTAAATGATCTTTTAAATTTTTGCAAGAAATACAGTCGTAAAGAATAAATTAGTTTTTGAAATGATATATCCCTGTTTATTTCTCATTCAAAACCCTTCCAGACTAGGTATTACGTCTATTCTGTTTTACGTCTAATGACTTCATGATTTAATACAGCGGAATGAAGATTTTAACGATTGTCTTAACTAATTCTCCATAAATTTTCAGATTACTGCTTGAAAAATAAGTCTTCTTTTGCAAAATAATTCACTATTTTTAGAATGCTGTTGTGCAATCAGGTTACAACAGCAAAGGAAGGTCGAATTTATACAGTATTTGGCTATGAAGCGACAAGATGATAGGGTTGCTGCTAGCTGACTGCTGAGAGAATAGAAGTTGCTAGGTGGGAAAACTGAGTCTTGAATCCATTCTTATGCTTCAATTTGGCCCAAAAAAGTAATAAACGAAGGAAAATTCGCAAATAGTTAAGAATTTTTAGCCTTGAAACATAAAAATCCAATACCTTAGTGTGTTAGCCATCGTTAGTAGCATATTAGCCAAGAAAGCGAAAGGTCTGAGGTTCAATTCCTTCCTGAGGTCCAATTTTTTCTGTCAATTTTTCCTTCCTAATCTTTTCACTTTCTATTCACCAATAATATTCGCACTTGAAAATATTGATTTCAATAAATTTGATAAAGGACATTTTTAAGCCGGGAGTATTCAATAATTCACACCGTAGCGGTCCGAGCTTTGCAAACATTCGAAAATTCTCGATTCGTCAAGAAGGCCATAGCTTGTAAATATTTCGAAACCCCTCATTCCCAGGGGTTCTCAGTGCAAACAATTTTAATATTCTCTCACTCTCTCGCCGTCGAATATAACCAGAGAGAGCTAGAGGGGGAAAAAAAAGTCGAGTAATTTGAATTTTTTCGTTTCTACTTTCAACCCTTAAAGGTTCTGGTATTCCGATCCGTGGCTTAGGCGTTCTTAAACTTTAGACTTTCAAATTTTAATTCGGTTTACGGTCAAAATCTTTTTCGTTTTTGGGGCGATGAAGCGAAAAAAGGCAAATGAAGGGGACTGTTTAGTAAACATTGTTCTCATGTCCGACTTGTGATTCCGTGTATCAACATGGTCCGCTAATCAGAGCCGAACCAATAATGCTAATCCTGCGGTCCAATGAATTCAGCCTTCTAACTAACCCAACGGGATCAAAAATTAATTCCGTCCATAAAAAATGGAGATGAGAAATTACAAATCTTTATTTTCTTATTCACTTCACTCTATAAAAGCTTAAAGTTTATCCAGCATTCTATTCAAAGATAAATTCTACTAACTTATTAAGAGATTTCACTTAATTAATCTATTACTTCATCCTCATGTTCTTTCCAACCCTTTGGTCTCAACAGTTTAATTTGATTTTGAAAATTCGCCTCGGAAAAGACTTTCGCGTTCACACCTGCAAAATGTAAATTAGCTTTTTATGGGGGCGGCTAGAATGGGAAAGGCAGAGGCGTTTTCTTTTGTCCAAAACGAGATAATGCACACGGCCTGTTTGTGAGAGGGATAAGAGATAAGGAGGGAGAAGAGAAAGCCGTTATTAGTACAACCCAATCCCATGAACCGTTTCCCAAAGGGGTTCGTATCTAATTGTGTACGTGAGGTATAATTGGATAGGCCTCTCCGGCTAGAGAAAACATAAAAAAATTATTTCAAAAATGTTCAGAACTCATCTTCCTCTCTTTTAATTTCGAAAATCAATATTGGTCATCAGTTCTGCAGCAATTTATAATTAATTTTATTGTTCAATGATTAAAAATAGTTAATTTAATCAATGGACATGTCCACTGTGTGCAACAGACCACATTCATTACTAAATAACCTCATTGATTTATTAAATGTTTGACTATTCTATATTGAATTATTTTGTATTTTATTATGGCTGAGATGTATGAGGGGATAGAAGGTAGACATTTTAATATTGCCTTCCGTTGTGTTATAGATCGGCTACCGAAAAACAAGATTAAAACGCCCCCTCCTTCTTTTATGTATATATTCGGCGGATCAAGCTCGCAAGTCAGGAACTCTTAAAAGGTTTTAAAAGGATGAAAACTCTCGACTTTTTATTGTAGCTCGAGATTGTCCCCGGTCGCTCTGAATTAATTTAACTTTCTAGGTCGACAGGACTTTATTTATTTTGATACCTTAAGTTTTTCTTGCCCGAAAAGAAATTTCCTGTGATAAAAAGCAACAAATGAGTTTCTAAAAACTTTAATTGTTTACCTAATCAGGGTCGAGGATGGTTGGAGAGGTGATGGGAGGAGGTGGAATGTTGGAGGGAGATTCGGGGGATGGTGAAGGGATGGAGAGATGTTTGGGGGAGGATAGGAGAGGTGAGAGGGGAGGAGGAATGATTGGGTGATGATGGAGGGTGAGTTGGAGGATGGTAAGGGGAGTTAGTGTGAGGTGGTGTAATGGTGAGGAAGTCAGGAGAAGTGATGGGAGAGTTAGGTGAGGTAGGGCATATTTGATGAATGGAGGTGAATGGAAAGTGATGGAAGGGTGGAGGGGGATTGGGGGGGATGGAGAGGTGGTGATGGGAGAATGGAAAGAGGGGTGGAATGATTAGGGGAGAGTAGAAGGATGATAATGGGTGAACGGGTGTGGAAGTGATGGGATGGTTGGGTAGGGGTATTTGGGAGGGTAGGGGAGGTGATGCAAGAGTGGCGGAGGTCTTGAAAGGCTGGTTGAAGTCAGGGAAAGTGATGGGAGGGTGGGGATGTGGTGGACCCCTAATTTTTGAAAAGTTCGAATCCTGGGGTTCCTCCTCCATGTGTTTTGTAAAATCGGCTTTTAAATGTTGATTTTGGTGCTTTTGAACAGATAAATGGTTTTAACGTTGATATTTGGGTGGGATTAGATCATTGTGTTTTTGAAACATTTAGAATTTTATGCATAAAGACATAAGAATAAATGAAAATAAGTATTTGGCAAGTACTATTTAGCATATAAATCATTGATGAACCAACATGGAATATCTGAGTTGCGCTGCAAGTTTCCAATTATCTTCGTAGTCTGAATAGAAGTTAAACTCGAAAGACTAAACTAACGTAGTTAAGATGTGTGTTTACAGGCTCTTTCCATGTTAACTTATCTTCGGGGTTAGCGGAGACAATAAAACCGTGATGGGATCAGCACCTCTGTTCGGGACCCGGAGATATCTCTGTCGTAGTTCTCGGGAATCGATTTCCGAGGAGGTTCCAGTGGGTGTGCTCTTTTCCCCCGAGATACGCATCTAAATTTGGTTATAAACTTGTCCCAGACGCAATCCGCTAACGTTATCTTAATACGATGTGTCCGACACTTTTTTTTAATGTTCAAACTTTAGCTAAAAGTTGACAATACCTTTAAACAAAGTCAATAAGCTAAATTATCCTTTCATTGGAACGATTATCGGCTTTCATTTGAAATCCCTTTATCCTCTTCGCAAAGAGGAAATTCGGTAATTTCACCCGAAGAGGTCCAGTCGAAAGGAGGAGAATCTAAAAAAGATTGATCCTTTTCGAGAAATTAGGTTTGTTCATTAATTTTCTTTTCTCAATCAGGAAAAAAGACAACTGGAATTGAAAGTTGATAAAATCTCTTGTATTTTAAAGCTAAAGAAACAAGAAAATTAACGTAAGTAATAAAGTCACGTATTTAATTTCCTTTCGTGGGAGTGAAAGCGCGCGTGGTTTATATTCGTGAGGGGTTCTTGTTCAGACCCTTGGCCCCTCTTGTAGACCATCCGGATTTTGACGGAAGGGCCTCCATTATTCGCTACAATGGAGCTCTAATTTTCATGCATCCCGTGTCATTTGGGACGCAATCAATTTGTAACCTTATCCAACTCCACTAGCGGAAATCCGGAAAACGATATTAGTTATCAACAAATTATGATAATTTCAATATCGAAAACGCAATAATAACCTGAACAATTCGTCTCTAAATGCATTTGTGTACAGTCTTCTGGAAAACTTTATTCCTTAAAAAAGAGAGAAGCCACCTCTACCACAGTTAACTATCTCCTAGTTAGCTTCCAGCATGCACCTGGTGCCTCCAAACACCCCCCTCTTCAGTTAACACCCTCCCACCACACGTTTGCCATCCACTAACCCCCCTCAACCCATATTTTCTTGAAAACCCCAACTACCCCTTTCTTAACCCCAAAGACACAACCCACCACTACCCTAAGTCACCCTCTACCAGATCGAAGAAAGGAAGTGCTTAGGCCTCAGAGTACAACATAAAATGGACCTGTAGGTATGGTAGTTTGCTTAAAAGGTATATGCAGGTTGTGATTTTTATTTTTTCAGTTATATACCGAACCGTAAACTCTACAAATCGATCGCAGACCCTTTTTTCGCTTTATTCGCCAACTTAATTAAGGACTTTTCTTCTATACGGAAGCCTTTTAGTGAATCGAAAAGACTCCGCAAAGGGCCTATTAATAAACCTCGATCTCATAAAGGGCGGAAAAAAAAAATCAGAAATATTTATACCATAATGGGATACACGAGTATAAGGGAAAAGGAGAGAGAAAAAAAATCTTCTTTTAGGGTTCCTTTTTTGGACTATGCGCCCATATCTTAAAAAATTGATATAGTTTATAAATTTAATTTTTTTTTGAGAAAAAAGAAAAAACCTAAAATTCAAGTAGGGTGTCGGCCATTTTTTGCGGGGATTCTCGCATTTCTAGAAAGGTTTTCTGTTTTCCGCTAGGAAAGAAAATAATGCAAATACGCGTTGCGTCGTTCTAAGATAGTGAACTGTGAACGGGGGTTTTGTCTCCGGCTAGGCTTCTCTTTCTGTCCGAGTTCTTCCTCCTCCTCTTGAATAAAACATCCTCAACGTCGACCCAAATCCTAGAAAGCGAAAGAAAGATAACTTCTCAACCCGCGGGAACTGTTTTTCACGCTCAAGTCCCATTTGAGTACAAAATTTCGAACAGAGAAACTTCCACTGAAATTAGTAGCGAAATTCCCTTGACTAAATTAGATCCCTGTTTATAGGCATACAAACCCACCCACGAATATACTCTGCATTCCTAAAGGGTCATAAACGTTTTAAAAGCAAGATAGACAGAAATAAACGTTGCTAACACCAAAAGATAATCCAGATCCTTTTTTTTTTTCCTCTTGAAAAATCCGGTATAAAAGGTCGATTAAGGTTAACATTAGGAATTCCTTTTAAAAAGCTGAGGCCAACGAGAAATTGAAGAACCACTAGGGTGAATTTAATTTTCAAAAACGTCTCCAGAAAATGGCCGCTATGCAAATTTAATCATCCATAAAATGCATGAAAAGGGACCCGTAGGGCAAGCTTCCGAGGATAATTGTATGCGGGGGGAGATCCGGAAGGTTTTCCCAGCCCGTAAAAAACGTTGTTTTACCTTCGGGTGCGTATATAACCTCTATCATACCGATAAAAACATACATTTTCACAGTCAATCTTCGTAATCATAACTCTCTTATCCGAAATGTTTTTTTCCCCAGGAATAAAAAAAATGTTTCGTTCGTAAAGCAAAGATTACTGGGTAAAAGTGGAAGGTTTAAAGGAGAGCTCTATATTTACGTAATCCTCTTCCGTCCCAAGGGAATAGCTATTTCAACCTTAAAAGGGCCCAGCTGCGCTCGAACGGCATCCCTTAAACCCGAAAATTTCAGAGAAATGACCCAAAGAATCTTGCTCGGGTCAAACCAGGGGTCCAACCCTATTCGAATATCAATAATTCCTCACAACCCTTCAACATCGCTTTCCCTCTAGTAATATATCCCAAAACAATTTTCCCTTATAGAAAATCCGAATGTTTACTGGATTGAAAAATCCAATAAATATCATAATAAAATATAAAACTAATAATTTAAAAACTTTCAAGCTTATACATTGATTGGAAAGCTGTATAATATTTTTCAAGATCCATTAGTTTAGGGGATATTTGATTCTGAAAGGAAAACGAGGCTGTCATCTGCAGACGTATAAGATTTTAGTGACTTCTTCCACCCCATCCAGCCTTTGCTTACCTATTTTCAAAACGAGGGCCCTTTATGAATGGCATGGCACATGAAAAATATATAAAAGTATTTCCTATCCTGAATAGAAAAAAAAAATTCCTATATTTTAACACCCCATTTGTTGGATTACCTTTTATGTCACAAAAAGAGGAAAAAAGTAAAAAGAGGAAAAACCTGCTCAACCTTCTTTGACTCTATAAAACCCTTTTAATCCTTTTACGGAAAACTAATTTTGTGATAGACTACCCATTCCTTTTGTTGTCCCCTTTTAGACGGATTACTGTGAAAATTTCCTATCTCTTTCTTTTAAGGAAGGTTAAAATTTTTAAAAAAAGATAGAAAAAAAAGCTAAGTTGTAAAATTAAATAGAACATAAAGGTAAACTGGAAAGAGAAATGAACCGCATCATTTAGAGGAGCCGGAACGTGTCAGCCCTAGAGACAAACTAGTCGAATACGTGAGTGCAATCCTAGAGCTCCTCATTACCCCTCAGGAAAGGGGTGACGTCGGAATGGGAGGTCTCAAGCGATGAAATTGACTTTTCTCCCAAGTCTTCTAATTAACTGGCATCGTGGTACAGTCTGTAACTTTTTCACTGGAAATTCAAACACGAAAGCTAAAAATAAAGTGTTGCAGACTATATTAAATGTTGATTCGAGTGTCATTTTGGAAACAAAATTGTCAAAAACTCGATTTTTGATGAAATTAGGAGGGATCCGACATAAATCTTGGTGTTTCTCATACAACAGATAGCAGCATTATCACCCCCAAAAGTAGCTTCCTAATTTTGGGCACTAAAAATAGCGATTTTTTTTTTCAAGCGAATATTTTTATTCTTTTGGAAAACTACGAGCTGCTTGGGTAGCAGTTTTTCCAAAAAATCTTCCTCAGAAAAATAGAAAATGCAATTTTTCACTAAAAGTTGAATTTTGAAAAAAACGGGTATCTTGTAGGTTTTGTCGAGCTGATTTCAAATATGATAATATTAAGAAGATCGGATCAATAGATTCGTCGGTACGAGGTTTTTAAGGCTAAGATGTTGCCTGGCAGGGGGAGAGTTGAACAAGGGGAAGCAGAGATAAATGAACATAAAATAAAAATTTCAAGGTCAAAAATGTATAAAAGGGTCATTCCTTTAGTTAGGTCAAAAAATATATTTTTACATTCGTTTATTTTACATTTTAGAATCGTGTTCTTCACCATTAAATATGCCCAAAACCCGATTTTAGATGAAATCAAAAGGTGAAAATTTTCGGGTCATAAAGTGAGCTGGTTCCCCTACTTTGTGAGTTCGAAAAAAAAAAATGTTCTCATATTCCAAAACAGACTTCAGATTCGTTTTCTTCACCCTTTAGACTGTCAAAAACCAGATTGTGCATGAAATGGAAAGTAAAATTTTTTCTGGGGCTGCAATTCTTTCATCATTTTTCAGCTTCTTTTCATCATTTGAAGAAATCTTATTAATATAGGATTTATGTTATTAGAAATCTATTCAATTATAAAAGAGAAGCCTTAAATCAGCAATTTATCGTAAAAGATTGAGTTCAAATCCTCATTTATTTTCATAATTGTCACTTTTTCCCGTTGAACGTTTATTGGAGCAATAAATCAGGTTTTTTCCCCTAGGATGAAGAAGGGGAGAAAATATTATAAAAAATTACATACGGCGAGGAGGTTCGCAAGTCACAATATGTTGTGAGAACGGTTTTTCGGTGAGGAGTGGCTATGAGGGAAAGGACGAGGCGGGGGTTGGATGGGGGCGTTGAGGGAGATAAATGAGTTTTGGGGGTGAGGTGACTCTATCTAGACAAACACCTTGTTTGTTGTCTTTTCGCCCCCGTCCCCTCTTAACCGTCACAAAGAAAAGCACATACAGCCAACACAGGCACTTTTTTCTTCCATCTTAATATTCTCTACCTCATTATTCTCAAAAATATGTCTTCTTCGTAATACGAAAATCCTCTTTACAGACGAAAAGAGTTAACGAACCATATTTTTTTTCGTTGTTAAAAACAAGCTTTTTAGACTTTAATTTGTGGATACCATCGAAAAATTTCAAAACGAAAATAATTCACTATTTTTAGAGAAACAGTATTTTTAAAGGTTTCAGCGTGGTTCTCAATTACTCCTCGACTCTGCAACTAATTGCCTCTTGATTAAGCGGAATGAAATTATAGCCGTTCATAAATTTGCTGAAGGTACATTAAGACTTAGAAAAAAGAAGGAAGGGGGAAAAAAGTTCTGGAGAAGGTTTCTGCTTAAAATTCCCATCCCGAAAGCGAAGTAAATCGTTTTGTCGTTTAACAAAGTGTTACATGCAGGCCGAGTTATTCAGCAATTACCTTAGAGGGTTTAAATCAGAACCTTGATTTTAAGCCCCTACAGCTACATAATTGAGAATTAGGGGGCTTCAAGTAAAAATAATGTGTTCCCTAATTATAAATTCGGTTTACATTGATTCATTTAAGAATATTTACGAGGTTAGAGAAAAGCTGTGGCTTCAAAA
Source organism: Orius laevigatus (assembly GCA_018703685.1). Classification (NCBI taxonomy): domain Eukaryota; kingdom Metazoa; phylum Arthropoda; class Insecta; order Hemiptera; family Anthocoridae; genus Orius; species Orius laevigatus. The sequence continues at coordinate 231,715 of JAGWEN010000114.1, forward strand.
TATTGAACATTCTACTCATAGCGCAGTCAAATTAGACAAAAAATATCCATGATTACCAAAAAATCTTCCAAAGCTGGAGAGTGTATGCACTTTCCGGACAAAAGTGTCATGGGGTCTTATATAAAAGATAGGTCTTATATAAAATGACACGCCTTATATAAAACGACACAGCTCGCCATTTTCTTGCACTCTTACTTTTCCCAAAAGTGACGTCAAATGATAAGATAAGAAGGCGGCCGCTCGCCATTGGAGAGAAGAGCGCCATGGTTGTTGTTGTTGATCAAGGATTACGGAACACACGTGGGTTTCCGGGCGAGTCGCTTTGATCTGTTTTGGTGATCTTGGATCTTTCTTGGTTGATCTTTCAGTTTAAAAGTGAGAGATGGAAAAGTAAGAGAGTGGCAAGCCCGTCACCATTGCCTGGACCATCTTGTCATGTCTGACAAGACGTCGATTCCGACGCTGGCGGTGACCCTAGGGCCCTTGTGCTTATCCTAAGCCAACATATAGAAGAGAGGTCCACACATTTATGTATTCTTCAAATTGTGACAATGATCACAATAATAATTATAATTAGAAATTTAAAATAGTTTTTGGTGAAATCTCGAGATTATGGTTGTACTTATTGACTTTTTTTAGAATTTGAAAAGTGATGGTTGAACATTAGGAAAAGGGTGTGAAAAATGGGGTTTTCGAAAGGGGTGGATGTGAAAGTCTAAGCTTTTGAGAGATGGCGAAATCCTGACCTCACCGGTTCGGAAAGGTCGATCAGTCTTGAAGGGTTGATAGTGATATCAATATAGTGACAAAGAGGAATAACCTCCCTCCGACGATAACGCTCTCCACTACATTAACCTTAAAATAAAGTCACCCTTTCGCTTTTTTCTTATTTTCACTGTCCAAAAACTATAAATTAAATTTTTTCTTTCGATATTCTCACAAACAAGAAACGGTGCCAAAAAATTGAGATGATACACTGGAGTAAACAAGTAGATATTCGTGTTGACAATGCGTAAAGCCGGTCCCAATCCCGGCCTGCTTGCAGCCCTTTCACCATACTGCAATGCACTACGGAATTGAAACCGAGCTCACACCTTTTTTTCGTAGAACTTTCTCTCTCTTTTTCTCCATTTTCTTATCTCGTTCCCTTACATCAACATCGAAGGCGCTGCTCCATTCCCCCAAACCAAAAGCCCCTTTTTTCCCCTCCCACTCACAAACACTTTCACAATGGAAACCTCCAGTAATCAAGTATTCTCGAACCAGATACTTTTTCCAGCTCTAAAACAGATTTCCATTAAAGGGTTCAGCCTTTTTTTGCCCTCTCTTTCACAATAGGCAAGGTACACCGTTGAAAAAGGTAATTTTACTTCCAAAGGCAAAATACTATTGGGTTACATGCAGTCGGTTTTACAAATTAGATTTTACTCAGCCTTTTTTTATTTAAATGCATAAGTACCAGAGCTCGGATAAACAAAATAAAGCCAAAGTATTTCAATTATGCATTAATTAAACTCATAGAATTTTATTTTAAAAAACAATTTCATATTTTAATAACTAAAATAAACATAAAAAACATGGATTTTTATCTTAAGCTATTCGTGTAATTGCTTTCAAATCCAAGCTCTGATCGTTTTAAGCATAAAAGCATTTTTTCATTGTCAATGTGTTTTACATCGTCAGTATTTAAAATAAATGGGATAACAATTTAATTTTATCTTGGATTATAGTGATGGAAAAACAGCTAATTCGTATACCAAGAACCAACGTTGTCTATTTTCTCTTGACTTTCATGTTTATTTGTTTCTTTGAAGAAGAGCTAGAGAAAATAGAGCGATTTTCATTATAAAATTGAATTTGAAAAATTATTCAAAAGAAGGATCATGTGAACAAATGAGTGACACAAAAGTGGAGGTTAACGGTGATTATTCCAGAGGGACAAAAGACACTTTGAAATCTTCAAGTTCTGAGAACTAACACAAAAAGAAAAGGATCTGTAGTGAAAACTATGAAAATTTTTTTTGTATCCACCTCCAAAATCGTGAAAATATTTTTTCTATTCTTGATGCTTAATTTTTGCCAGTCATTGTTTTAATAAGATTGAAGTATGTTTAATGTAAGAAGAACCTCTCATATAGAGAAAAAGATGTTAAACAGAACAATATTGAAGTTTTTAAGCCCTTGTTAGGAGGCATGAACTCGGCCAAGTCATCGTTTCGAAAGTGAACAAAAGGAAAACAATGCAAGTTTAACTTTATCTGATTGTATAAGATATTCATGTTTAAACTTTCACCGCAGGTGCTTTGGAAAACTTGAACGAATCTTGCCAAGCTTATAAATTTTAATTATTAGTTAGAAAGTGTTTATTAGCAATTTCTATATTAAGAGGCTATATTGTAAACTTGATTAAAACATTCAATATTGTTTTTATTAGTCATTTTTTGTGAATAAACTGGGACTTATAATATAAAATTGTTTTAAAAATGTTGGTTGGGTTCTTACAACACTCCTGAGGACAAACATCCAGTTTGTTAAAACTCTTGTTCGGGCGGTCGGGCATTAAACTGAAAGGCTCAAGTCACCGTTTAATTGACGAGTCTCGTTAACAGAATTTAATCAAATACAAAATAACGAGGACCATCGCGAGGCCTCGGTTAAAATTCAAGCGGGGAAAAACAGAATAAATTGATTTCTCCGAGGGAGTAAAACTACAAAACGTGTAAAAACGTTGCGTTAAAAAAAAAAAATAGTCACAGAAGAAGTTATGCAAAATAAAGACCAAGGGTCATTATGACCCCATTCCCTTCATTGACCCCTTAAATTGCTTATTGATGCGTAAAATTTTTATTTTAATAAATTGAGAGCGAAAATGGAACAGAGCCTATAGGCTGCCAAGGCCTGCAACATTTTCATTCAGACGGCTGGAAACCAACCCCCAAAATAGGTTGACCAGATGGCTTGATTTTAGGCATTTTCAAACATTTTTACGCATCAGGCCTTATGCGTATCGCCCTTCGGAAGGAAAAAGTTCAAAGAGACAATCAAGCCAGATTTTGAACTAAATAAAGAAAAGACCCATTTCAGCCAGATTTTGACCTTTTTTGACAAGAAAAGACAATTTTTAGACAGGTTTTTGGCCCTTTTTCGACTAGAGAAGACCTTCTTTAGCCTAATTTGGACCCTTTTTCGACGAGGAAAGACCCTTTCATCCTCATTTTGACCCTTTTGGACAAGATAAGACCCTTTTTAGCCTAAGTTTAAACTTTTTTTTTTTTTCAAGAAAGACCCATTTCAGCCAGATTTTGACCTTTTTTGACAAGAAAAGACAATTTTTAGACAGATTTTTGGCCCTTTTTCGACTAGAGAAGACCCTCTTTAGCCTAATTTTGATCCTTTTTCAACGAGGATAGACCCTTTTTGGCCACATTGTGACCCTTTCTGACAAAAAAAATTTTTTTAGACAAATATTGACCTTTTAGGCAAGAAAAGGCCCTTTTCAGCCTCATTTTGACCCTTTTGGACAAGATAAGACCCTTTTTAGCCTAGGTTTAAACTTTTTGACAAAAAAAAAAAAAAAAAGCCCTTTTCAACCACACTTTTAATGTTCCGCAGTGTGCAGATTAGAATTGAAAAGCCTTGGCGTACGCAAAATGAAAACTTTCATCTGGTCACCCTACCCCAAAGGTCCTTTTTCCAAAAATCGTTTACATTAATATCTTGGATTCTCAATTCCTTTTGAAATTTCAAGCAATCCTTGTTATTCTACCAAGTCCCTGAGTTCTTTTTTTAAATAATTAAAAGTAAAATAATTCAAGGAAAGTAAGAATACTACGTAGGATCGAAATTTTCATGAATCAAACCGGAAGTTGGTTTCGGGAGTGCTTCTGGTGAAACCTTCTTCAAAGAAGAATTCGTAATAAACGAGTGAAAAGTTTAAAATGAAGTTAAGCAATAACTCTATGAGAAGTAAGGGAAGGGTTGAAAGACTTCCCCGGTAGCGCCTTAAAACGCGGAGCCTCGCAAATTTCAATCGAAAAGGTTTTTGTCCGTCGGGTCCGGCCTCCCCCTTCACTGCTCTCATGGGGTATTGTCCCGTTATTATTTATCGTCGGAGTTCCTCTCTTGGGGAAAGAAGGATCCGAGCGAAGAGCCCTTCCAATGAGATAGAGCCGAGGAAGGTAATGAAAGGAAAGGATCCGCATCGATTACCTCTCCGGAATTCGTAAGGAGAAGAGTCCTCCCAATTTTCTCTTCCCGAACAACAACCGGAGTTTATAACACGTCTTAAACTCGGCCAACTTCCAAACAATCAATTTCCAAAAACTTCAACCTTCTCAATATACAACTGAATAACGACCCGACTTTAAATTTACAACTTTCAATAATGAAAATCGTTCCAATTTATTGATACATTGTTTCCGAAGTCTTTGAATACTTTCAATTCCATGCAATCGGAAATTCCGAAAACCCTTAATATATTTTGCATTGAGGAATTCTATAAAACCATAAGGATTTGAATTCAAGGTTAAAGGGGTCAAAGTTTCAATATCGGAAGGTAAACGCGGTTTAGGGTCTGAACCAATATTGTGTAGGGCAAGTAGACCGTTTAAATAACGCAACGTGCAAGTGCCTTGCGGTTAACGTACTGGCTCACCATAATGCGGTTGACATAATTCAGCAAAATTATCGACAATTTCAACACTTAGCAAATTTTCATTTTATATGTCAAAAATTGATTTATTGTGTTACCCTCAAATCCGTGGTATTGGGAAGCGGTCAAAATGACCCTTGGTCTGTCCCACGGCGGCGTCTCCAGTTTGCCAAAACATGCTAATGCTAACATGCTCATGGCCATTAGCACACATCAATGGTGGAGTGAAGTTAAGGGTGATGAGGGTGGTTGGGTGAGGTGGGAAGAGGATGATGATGATGGGAGGATGATGGTAGGGGAGGTGATGGGAGAGTGGGGAGGTGGAGGAAGGTTGGGGGATGTGGAGGATGCGAGGGATAGCTGAGTTGTGTATGTGGTGATCGTGTTGGTGGAGAGGTCCTTAGAGCATTTATATTTGAGAAAGTTCGAGGATTCCTTCATATACAAAATTCCATCAATATGGAGGAAAGAGTGCCTCAAGATTTGTAACCGTTTAGAGAATTTTCGAAAGCAATAACCGTAAATTAGGTTACCGAGATTGAGCTTATTCTTATGCAGCCATGCGTTATTGCTTTCTTCCGATAAAGATGAATGGAAGACCTTGGATAGGGTTTGGGGAAAATCTCGTGGTATTTTCAATACTTGGAAGAAAAAGGAGATAATTGAAAAGGCACAATGGCCCGAAACTTTTCTAGGAAGGGAGATTTCATCAAGCATCGTTTTCACTCTATTCTTTTTTCCCTTTTCCACCCTACTTTGACTCTTTTCGGAACTTTTTTTAGCTCTTTTGTATTTAGTATTCCGTAGGGCTCTTGGTCACACGTACGTGTGGAAACAGTACAACAAATCTTTAAACAGGCCTTGTAGATCAGAGAAACTTAAATTATATTTGTTTCCAAAGGCCCCTTCTACCGTAATTATCCCTTGCGGTAGGGGCTAAAGGCTTGGCTAAGCTCCAACTTCAATGTAAAGCTTTACAACTTGCCCCTTTGTTCCTTCTCCTTGAACACGGCTTGAATTAACATCTTGATTTTTAGAACTAATCAATTTTCAAGACAAAAATAACACTAAAACACTTGGCATTCTTCAATGCAAACATCCCAAATTATTCTCACAAGAGGAGGTCACGGTGAGTGGGTCGCCGATCAGGCCAAATTTTTTTTGGTGATTCTACATCAAACAATATTTGACACGTGTCCGAGCGTTTCTTCCAATGAGCCCCAGGGGGGGCGTGGTGACTCTCTTAAAGGCAAAATTAGAATTTTTCAAAATCGACAAACAGGCTATTGATTTCTATGTAAAATTGCACGAGGAATCCGATGGCATCAATTCAAAAATTCTAGGACCAATATTTTTTGAGTTATCGCTAAAAAACCGCTTTTATACCTAAGTAAACTACCCCAGGAAAACGTTTCTCGTCAAAAAGAACATTATACTCTTACTCAAAACACCAAAAAACCTATAGTTATTCAATTTTATCTAGTAATCACTGAGGGAAATTTTTTAATTTTTTAATCTTGATAAAATTGTATACCTACAAGTTTTTTAGGCTGCTGAGTGCGAATATAATGTTGGTTTTGACGATAAAATTTTTCCTGGGGTAGTTTACTTAGTTCCAAAAGCGGTTTTTTAGCGATAACTTGAAAAATATTGGTCCTAGAACTTTTTAATTGATGCCATCGGATTCCTCGTGCAATTTTACATAGAAATCAATAGCCTGTTTGTCGATTTTGAAAAATTCGTATCTTTACTTCAAGAGGCTCGTCACGCTCCCCCTTCTGGGACCCAATGTTAGAAACGCTCGGACACCTATTTTTTAATGTAGAATAAAAAAAATAAAAATTGGTCTCATTGGCGCGGCAACCCACTCACCTCCCCTTGTCAGTTCAGTTAGCATAAAATGTTCTATTTTTCATGAAATAGAAGAAAGTGATCTCCCATAGATCAAAAAGAGTTCAGAATTTTGGTGGTGCTTTGTATAATTTTGGGCATAAAGAAGGAGTGTGGTAGGTCTGATGTTTCGTTTGTTCTTTTGCCTAGTTTTAAAACAAAGAAAAAATTAACTATGAAAAGATTCATTTGTTTGGGAGTCACCGACGAGATATATCCCACAGAAAAACAGGACGGGAGGGCAACATTCATCATTCCACTCTCCTATATTAAAGCCCCTCATCCCTTTCTTTCTGACCTAAAAATAAAAAGCTCCCCAGTCTTAAAATTAAGACGCTCTTTGGATATTAAAGAAAAGTCCATTTTCCTCTGATTAACTTGCGTTTAAAGCGAATTTCGAAGAAAGGATCCGCCTAAAAAGGGGCGAAGAAAAATGTCTATCAATCGCCTAAAGAGGAAGTTTTTAAAAGGGGGAGGGAGAAAAGAATTCATTACGTATTCATTGAGGTTTCCCATGGTAATATCGTCGTTATTTTGTCCTCCTAGAAAAAACCTTTGGCCAAGCTAATGTATAATGTACACATTCCATGAATAAACTCCCTCTTCCGTCAATGGGACGTTATAACCCAGGGAATTTATCGCTTTATAAATTTTATTACCATATCTCTGCATCCCCCTAAAATATGCAATAGGTGTCATTACGGTGTTGCAGAAAGGAGGCGAAAATAAAAATAAAAAGGAAAAAGTCTGAAAGAACCTTGTCTGTGTATAAAAAGGGGTCTGTGGATCACAGAATTATTTAAGATATTCCTCTTCTGCATATAAAATAAAGAGGGTCGAGAAAAATAGTTTCTGCTTCTAAAAATGTTTGAGAAATAAAAGACTGCACACTTGGAAATAAATCCAGCATCATGACCCGAGTAAACTAGATATGAATTCTAACTTTCTCTAAAAGATTTGGAGTAATTTTGGTAGAAAACTAATGATCTTTTTCATCATATCCAGGGTAGGGCCGAGATTGGGGCTAGGAACGCTGCAGTGTTCCACCCTACCTAAGCACGGAGAGTTTGGTAGAAAACCACCAATTTCACCAAGTTTTTGAGAAAGTTACTGTTTTGGGGGTTCCGTTTCCATAGCTACCAAACCAGACTTTTAGGTAGTTTTTTTCTGAGGGAGAGTTGTATGTTTGATTAGTGGCAGTTTAACTTTTATTCGAATGGGAATTTATCAATAAAGATATATTTCGTTAGTATGGTGAAAAAAATATTACAGGAGGGAAAAAAACTCCATTCGTTATTCCTAACGTTCGACCCTTCTCTCTTTTTTCCCCTGGAAACATTCAAATCTTTCTTGTGACGGGAGTAATAGACGGTCCCTAACTCCAAGTAAAACAAGGGTAATAACAAGAACGGAAAGGGAAGAGTAATCGGTGGTTTTGAAACAAGAGAAAAAAAATTAAAGCTACCTTTCCAGCAGTCATTATACCTTTTGAGCGAAACAACTTTTTTTATATTTTAACTTTTTTTGTTCAAAATAAGCGTATCGAGTTTATTTTATGAAAAAGGGAATCTTTAATAATGCATGAGCTCGAGACTGTGCACTTTGAAAAGTTCCAATATTTACTTAAGAGGATTGTTGAGGTCGAAAGTAGAACCGAAGAGGTGAATCTGATTGCCTAATGCTCAAACCATTTGCTGCATATAGTGCTAAAAGGTGTTTCCCATCCAACCCATCTCCCCTTCCCATCTTCTCCATCCCTATCTCATATTCATACCTATCTCGACCGTCCGGATGCCTCATTTTTGATAACCTTTAAAAGGAATTGCAAAAATAAAGTATTGTATAAACAAAAAATTATAATTTTTTTTTGTGGGCAATTATAAATTTTTATCCGAGGGAGTGGTAAAAACTAATTAAGCAGATATAATGAAACGCTTTCAAGTGGAGATAAACATTTTGATGAGATCTGAATTGCTAAACTTTGTTTCAGGACAAACTTTTATTTTTCAAAGTCAATTTCAACTAAATGGTGAATTCTTTGACAGATTAATTTAGGTGGCTGGGAATTTATATTTTCAACTTTTTTTTTTTCATTTCATTTCATTTTATTAACAAAAGTGATAAAATTTCCGAGAGGGAAAAATTTATAATTTTCAATTAGTTTAGCTTTGTTGAGGAGTTTGGTGGTATAAAAGTCGATCCCTAACCTTTGACCTATAGTATAGCGAAAAAAATAATTTTACTTAGGCTTTAATTTAATATTCCATTAAACTTAAACCAACTGTCAATAGTAATACCCAGCGTAACGTAACTTCTAAGCTAATTTTGGGGCTAACGGAAGGCCCAGGAGAGTAGGGGAGGTGATGGAAGGTGGTGGGAGGTAGTTGAATGTTGTGACCTTCTGCTAGGCATACGAAAATCCTGAATTTTATTTGTGTTGTTGAAATGGGAGTAATATTTCAATGTTTTATCGACCATTTCTTACAAAATAAACATAGTTAAAGAAAAGATGTTCTAATGAGAGTTGTTGTAGGAGGCTACGGTTCGGATTGTACGAGAGGGTTAGGGCAAGCGGCCTCTTGGTATGAAGGTCCGCTGGTTCGATTCCAGTGCTGGGACAAATTAAGTCCCTGGGTCTTTAAGGCACTCCATTAAATTGTTAATAAAAATACCTATTGTCATATAATAAATTTATAAAGATTTTTCAAAGTAAAATCAGCTCTGTTTAGATCCAATTGATAAGGTATTATCTGTTATCGTGGCTCTGCACTGCGCCAGGTTATGAAAGATTCTTATCAGCTAACAAAAAATTATGATTTCGGTAAGGCTCGAGTGATCGTGGATTCGTAAACCTGAGTTTTCATGGACGAGAAGTGGCGGGCGCAAGGGTGAGTACTCGTGGGGTGGGAAAGATTGATGTCAAGGGAAGGGGAGTAATTCGTTTCTAAGCTCCACGGATTCCCGACTGCCTCAAAGATAAGACGGGAAACCGAGCATTTTACATCGCCTATCCTTTCTAGGCACGCCCACCTCATTCTTATTCTTGATAAACTATTTTAACTCTTCAAATTTTGGTTTTGTTATGGAATAAAAGTAACTTACCTCCTCTTGGGACATAAATATTCAAATAGAGGCAGTCTTCACTCTGATTGACGAGAAGAGGAAGGAGTTTTTCGAGGTAGGCGACGCGACCTCGTGGCAGTTCTAGAAGGGCTTCCGTCCTGTTGGCGACTTGAGGCTCTTTTTGGGGGCAGACGGGCGAAAACGTGTCCGCAAGCCTAGGACTCCTCCACATCGAGGGAGTCACCGGCGGCATGTATCGGAGGGATCCGAGAGGGGGAGTTGCGTAAGGTACGCCGAGGAAAACCTCGACTGGAGGGTGTTGAATCAAAAGACCTCTCAGGGGACCGTATTTCGTACGGACGACCCGTGTGCTGTACTTATGGCCGGGGACTCCCACGAGGCAGAGGAGCAGAGTCGGGACGAGCGCCCAGCTAAAAGGCGGCATCGCGAGTCGCACCAACTCTCCCCCTTACCTTCCCCATCTCCCCATCCTCTCAAATCATCCTCGCATCTTTCCCTGAAACAAAAACAACATTTATTACCAAAAATCCTTTTAAGTCGCCTAAACATTTTATAAAATTCTATAATAGGTTTATTTTCATTTTTGCTCCCTAGCGACGTTCCACATACGTTGTTCAAGCTCTGGTATAGCGTTTATCGTAAAACCTTGTTAGACACCGAGCCCGTAAAGTGGCCCTCTGGAAGTATAACAAGATAAAAATGAATTAGAAGCTTTAGTGCTGGTACAAAAAGGGTCAGAAGGGGCTTTCCGCTGTAAAAAACTCCGGTTAACCCTTCTTTCTCCCGTCTCACATTTCGGTTAAAAAAATTTTTCGATAAAAAAAAATCTCTTCACACCGTTTCATAATTACCCTGAAACCTCGAAACGGTATAAAAATTACTCAATTATTTTCGATTTTTGCGGCCTCGCGGTAGGCCTAAAGCGATTTGTTACCGGCAAAAATCGACACGCGAATTTCGTAGTATCATAAACCAATTAAGTGTACAGGAAAAAGGATAAACCGTTCTCTTACCGGACCGCGCATCCTGTTATCTGTGGAAATTTACGAGTGCACCACCATCCCTGACGCCTCTCCCACGCCTCCCCACCTAAATACGTTTTTCCCTATAGAAATTTATGGGGCCATTTAGTTCGCTTTAAAATCGTATCAGATCAAGATTCTTCTTTTGACCATTTATTAAATACGTTAGGCAGACCAAAATGTAACATTTTATTCTTTAATCGGCCAGAAACTTTCATAACCTGACGCAGCCCCACGATAACATTTGATAAGTTATCAGCAGATTATGAACATAGCAGATTTTGGTCCAAACTGTGGTAAAGAAGAGGAAACCTACAACTCAAACTTCACCTCCCCAACCCTCCTCAACCTTCCCCAACCTCCCCTTCCCTCCTCAAACTTCCCTTGCCTCCCCTACTCTCCTCAACCTTCCTATACCTCCCCTACCCTCCTCAATCTGCCCCTGCCTCCCCTACCCTCCTCAATCTTCCCTTGACTCCCCTACCCTCTTCAACATTCGCCAACCTCCCCTACCCTCCTCAACCTCCCCATACATTCTCTACCCTCCTCAACCTTCCCCTACCTACCCTAACCTTCCCATACCAAGCCTAACCTTCCCATACCTCCCCTAGCCACCACAACCTTCCCCTGCCCTCTTCAACCTTTCCATACCTCCCCTACCCTCCTCAATCTTCCCTTGCCGCTTGTACCCTCCTCAATCTTCCCCTACATACCCCAAACTTCCGCAACCTTCCACGTCTCCCATTCTGTAATCACCTCCCTTTCCTCTCTCCTCTATCTGTTTAGATTCATTAATAAGGTATGTATCATCGTTATTGTAAAGGGTTGTGAAAAACTCACATTCTCAGAATAATCTAATATAGGTCATCTTTGAATTATTTAATTCGCCAAACTTTTTCCTCACTTGAAATTATTTTTTCAATTAAAAAATTAATTATAAAAAGATGAAAGACTCTCGTGGTCCGCTACGTGGAGTGTTTTGACCCTTATGATTTGTGACGTCACCCTAATTGTTTTCCCCTTTGATCCCGGGATCGTTGAAATTGTCCAGGTATGATAAATTCAATGATGAATAGGAACGCTCTGTTAACAAATTAACGATCAATGCACATTCAACCGCAAAATGTAACATTTTTTTTTCTTTTTAGAATTTTAGGCATCAAGGGAAATTCACGTTGAGGGGTCTTTCTTAACTACTTTTTAATTCCATTATAACTCAACTACATCCCGTCCGTTCTTTCATTTAGAATTTTAATCTATGGATCTCTCTCTCCCTATTCACGCAGAACTTCCACATAAAGAAAGAAGAGAAAAACGTTAATTAAAAAATAACTCGGTTCCATAAAATTAGACATTCCACCCTAGTTGATTATTCCCTTCTTTTACCTTTGGTCTCTTTCATGGGAAAATTTATTGTCTGGAGCAGTTCTTGTGAGCTTGGTAAGAACCCAAAATAAAAGGTAAATTAAATTAAACTAACAATGGGAGGTCACGGTGGGTCGCCGATCATGCCTAAAAATTTTTGGAAACATCAAAAAATAGTTGACACGTGTCCGAGCTTTTTCTCCCCTGACAAAAGTGTCCGACTTGAAGTCAAAATACGAATATGTGAAAATCGACAAACAGGATATTGATTTCTATGTAAAATTGCACGAGGAATCCGATGACATTAGTTAAAAAAACTTCTAAGAACAATATTTTACGATTTATCGCTAAAAAACCGCTTTTGGAACTAAGTAAACTACCTCGGGAAAAGTTTTATCGTCAAAAACAACATTATATTCGTACTTAGCACCAAAAAAAACTTGTACATATTAAATTTTATCAAGATTAAAAAATAAAAAAAAATTTCCCTTAGTGATTCCTTGCTAAAATTTAATATCCATAGATTTTTTGGGGTGCTGAGTACGAATATAATGTTGATTTTAACGAAAAAAGTTTTCCTGGGGTAGTTTGCTTAGTTCCAAAAGCGTTTTTTTAGCGGTAACTCGAAAAATATTGGTCCCAGAATTTTTTAATTGATGCCATCGGATTTCTCGTGCAATTTTACATAGAAATCACTAGGCTGTTTGTCGATTTTGACATATTCGTATTTTGACTTCAAGATGAATTGGAAGAAACGCTCGGACACGTGTCAACTATTTTTTGACCTGATCGGCGACCCTCTCACCGTGACATCCCCTTGTAAGACGCATAGTTAACTTTACGAGATGGAGGTGAGGAGGGAAAAACGGAGGGTCCATCCAATGTCGGTCTTTACTGGGCTCCCAATAGCCCTATTTTACTTAAAATTAATTGAGTAAATTATCGGCATTGGTGGATCGACCAATAAAAGCATCTTCAAAATAAGTGTTTATTGTAGGATTCATTTTAAGTTTTCTTGAAATTTCGATATTCGTCCGACTTTGTAAATATGAGGTAATCAGCGTGGAATTTGGAAAAGCAGAAGTTGAAGATAATATGCAAGCATGTGAACAAAGCGAGGGCTGTAATCCAGATAGAACGAAGTGTGTAGCAGATAACCCAACAGACGACTCCCGTGTACCACACAGTAAAGAGATAACCCGTCAAAGTTCCCAGGAGTTTCAAAGGTGATTCGATAAGTATGAAACGGTAAAGGCACAATTTCGAAAAGGCCAAAGCGAAAGCGCCCACCAAAGCGGGCAAAATAATAAAAAAAGGATTCGGGCTTGTTTTCAATTCGAGTTTCAATTCATCTATATTTAGAACGGTATCGTTTTTCGTGACGTAAACAAATAAAGAATATATTTTCTCGACTTCAGGCTTGAATGAAAAGTTTTGAACTTTAGTTGATTTTTTCAATTTAAAACCTCTCAACGAGGCATTTTGCGGGACATGAAAAATCACGTGGTTTGTAAAATTTGGGCGAAAACTTATCGGATATTCTTCATCGAAGATAAGAAGGGCGTTGAGTTTTTCAGAATTGGTGATGACGAAAAAAGTCGATTTGTTTTTCTTGGGCGATATTGGATCTCGTGTTGAAATAGTACGCACTGAACTATTGGAAATTATGTGAGTGAAACTTTGGACTTCTTCTCCTTTCAAAGTAGAACTCAAGTTTCCATTTTCGAACTCAATTGATGTTTCCATCTCACATTCTTCAGGACATGGGAAGTCCTTTATGACGGTCAGACCTCCCGGATCGATCCGCCGAAAGACCGAATCGTATTTCAAAATCGCGACCTCGTACGCCCCGTTGTAAATCCGAAACTGAGCCAGGTTCTCGACAGTCTGGACCATATGACGCAAACCGCTTACTCCGATACATAAAAATATCATCGCGATCCCCATAAAATTGTACGCTATCCCTTGCAGCCTCAAATCAATCAAATCCACCTTCCATTTACGAAAAATCTTCAAAAACGCAAACTGAAGAAAAATAAGCGTAAGCAATTCCAAAATGAAGAAAACTATATCAGCCCCTGTTTGAGCAATATAAGGCTCATCTTCGTAAAAAATTGAACTTTCTATAAGCAAAACAAAATGTAGAACAAATCCTGATATTCCAAATCCGATCACAGCTGTCAAAACTAACATCATTTTAAAACAAACTCTTCCAAAATGGTAATATTCTGAATTATCTTTTTTTCTTAATGCCCTTATACAATTAGAAATGATTCCTTTTTCGAATGTGTCTGAAAGCTTATTTTTTAGGTAAATTATTAATATTAAAGAAACGACGCCACATGTCAATGATCCAATGGAATGCGCGAATTTGACAGAGCTGAAGTAAAGTCCGACCAAGTGAGCTGTGAGGGCCAAAACGTGGACGAAGGTGCGGCCAAAACAAACGGAGAAGATGTAAAATTCCATTTTGCTGGGTGAAGTCGATGCCATTTCGTTGAGAATTAAGGCGCCCCTGATGCCGTAAGTCGATGTGCTGATGCACAAGCAAGCTAACATCGAATAGAATAAAATTTGGTTGGAAAAAAGATGGACTAGTAAATTCAAAATGCCAGCTGCGACCATAAAAACGACCCCGAATACACTAACATAGTAGCGGCCAAACGTGTCCGAAAACATTCCAACAGGAAGGTTGGCGAACACAGCCATCAAATATCCGACGTTGTTTAAAAACAATACTTTGTCCACATCCAATTCTACTTGGTTAATCAACTTTTTGTCAGAAACCGAAAGGTAGCACGACGAAAATATGAAACCGTAGAACATTTCAAATGGCAAAATGTTTCGGTTCAACAAACGAGGAGGTTCCGTTCGGCTTACTGTCTCTTTTACCTCTGGTTCTTCTTTTTCTTCTATAACGCTTTCCAAACTTTCTCGAGAACGAACATCAGGCGATCCTTCAGATTTTGCACTTTCCACTTTTTCCTCTTCCATATTTTTAAATAATGTCGAGTCAGTTGTTTTAAATTTTAGAGCTAATTTAAGAGAGGGAAAAAAATGGAAATTGAGGACAGGTGGTACATGATGCGGCCTATTGACGATTCTAACTGGAAATCAACGTGCCTCTGCTACATCGCAGATAACAACTAACAACGTCCGAGCCCGTTATTCCAATTACATCCGAGTGGAAGGGCGTATCGCCTAATTGCGCTCGACTCCCTTTGCCAATTTAACGACACAAGAGGGCCTAGAGTCGACCTCAATTAAAAGCCATAAACTAATACAAACCTCAAACGTTTAATTTTAACGAACGAAAAAATTATTTTAAATTTTTTTTTCTCTTCCTTTTTTACTCGAGTCGAACGTCAAAAGCGTTTTTTGGAACGGCAAAAAATCGTCGCACCTTAATTAAATTTTCCACACCAAGTCCTGTCACGGTGAGTGAAGTTCAAAACGTTTTATCTAAGCTTCAAAGATTTTCTTAACAACTCGTTATACTAAATTATTTATTCTAACGCTTTTAATGAAATATTTTATTTTTGTAATTCCACTCTCACTTTGTCGTCTTTAATATTAGCCCTCAATGGGTAGGATACAATTTTATTTAATTTTTTTTTAATTTTAAATGATTCCATTAAGAAACGAATTCCTTCCCATCTTACAATATCCCTTATGTTTTCCATGTTCCCCTTTTTCCCCACCACATCCCTCTCCCCCTTTTTCACCACCATATCACTTTCCCCCTCCACATCCTTCTTCCCCATCACATCCCTCTTCCCCTTCTTGTCCAACATGTCACTCTTCCCATTTTTACCCTTCACCCCTTTCTTTCCCTTCATCCCCTTCTACCCTTCTTCCTCTTCTTCCCCACAATATCCCTCTTCCCCTTCTTCTCCACAACATCCCTCTTCCCCACCACATCCCTCTTCCCTTTCACCCCCCCACACACATCCCTCTTCCCTTTCTCCCCCAACACATCCCTCTTCCTTTCTCAACACATCCCCTCTTCCTCTTTCTCCCCCCAACACATCCCTCTTCCCTTTCCCCCCTCACACCACACATCCCTCTTCCCTCCCCTCCCCTCAACACATCCCTCTTCCCTTTCTCCCCTCCCCTCAACACATCCCTCTTCCCTTTCTCCCACCCCACACATCCCTCTTCCCTTTCTCCCACCCCCACACATCCCTCTTCCTTTCTCCCCCCCAACACATCCCTCTTCCCTTTCTTTCCCCCCCCAACACATCCCTCTTCCCCTTTTCCTCCTCCTTCCCCTCTTCCCCTTTTCCCCCTCTTTCCCCTTTCCCCCTATTACCCCTCTTCACCTTGTCCCCCTTTCCCCCCTTCCAATTTTCCCCCTCTACCCCCTCTTCTCTTTCTTCCCCTTCTCACCCCTTTTCCCCCTCTTACCACTCTTTCCCTTCTGCCCGCTCACTCTCATTTTGTCTTCTTAAATATCAAACCCTCAATGGTTAGAAAATAAATTAAATTTTTAAATAATTCCATTTAAGAAAAACCAATTCGTTAAGGGGAAAAAGGTAAAATGACGGAAGAAATTCGGGTAAATTCTCAAGAGCGGAAAAAAGGGTGAAAGTGATCATTAGCAGTAACCAGGGGTTAGAACCTTTCCCGCCTTCCCGCATTAAACCCTCCCATAAATCCTTACATCTCCGCAAAAAAAGTTATTCATGGTCGACAACCCTTTTTCGAAGTATTTTGACCTCCGCCCACCAAGAAAGAATATTATTATAAACAGCCACGTAATACGGAATTTCCCAACGTCTAAAAACGTTTCATTTTTTCCCTTTTCTTTTTTCCCACCCACGAAAGATATTGAATGAAGGATAAAAGCTTCTGGGCTAGCCTTCCGGGTATGTAATGGGAGTTGGCTGTAACCCTCTCAGTAATAAATATAGAACCTGTCCCATTCAGACCAAGTCCGCCTTCTTTTCACACCTCAGACCCGTATATATTACCTCTAAGAAAAAGTAAAAGAATAATGAGCTCGAAAAAAGTAAACCAAACTAAATCAACATTTTGATCAAAATTATTTTTCCCGACAAATAAAAGCAATTGTCAGACGAGCTTCCTTTTCAACTTGTTTAGAACCACAATCTATGCATAAAACATTATTAAGGGTGGACGAGTTAGAATATATTTAGATTCATGAAGTATACAACCCGCAGACTAATTAAATTATAAATGTTTGACGATGACTCAATATAGGATGGCGTATAAAATATGGAATGAGAAATGAATATCTAGCAGTAGGTTATATTTTATAAATAATAGGGTCCCACGTTTCAGCTCTTTTTGAGTATCAGGTTTGTATATTTGGCGTTTCAGGTAGTATTTTAGATTCCTTCCTCTTCTTCTTCTTCTCCTTCTTCTCTTTCTCCCCCTTCTTCACCTTCCCACCACCATTCTCTCCATCCACCACATCCCCTCCAACCCCTCCATTCCATCCATCACCTCCATCCGTTCCACCCCCTTCATCCCCTCCATTCCCATCCATCCCCACCATCCCCTCCATCCCATCCATCCCCACCATTCCCATCCATCCCCACCATCCCCTCCAACCGCTCCAACCCCTCCATCCCATCCAACACCTCCATCACCTCCATCCACTCCGCCCACTCCATCCCTCCACCCCCTCCAACCCACCATCCGTTCCATCCGTTGCATCCCCTCCATCCCCTCCATCCCCCCCATCCTCTCCATCTCCACCATCCCCTCCATCCCCCATCCCCTCCACCCCATTCATCCCCTTCATCCCCGTTTTCTCCATTTTCCCTTTTACCCCCTTCTTCCCTAGTATACCCTTTATCTGCTTCTTTCCCTTCCTCATCTTCTTTCCCTTTATCCACCTTATCCCCTTTATCCCCTTCTCCCCCTCTCTTCTTTCGTCCTTTTCTTCCTCTTCATCAACCATCTTCCCCATCTTCCTTTAAATAACCAATCCTCTCCGTCTTTCCCGTCTTTCCCATCTTCTCCTGCTTCACATTTCTCTCATGGTAACCCAAAGAAAAGGGGACTCACCTATTTAACCAGCTTAAAAATCTGATCGCAGGTACGTACGTGATTGGTATTTTTTTTTAAATTCTTCTACTTATTTTTCTATTGATTTATAAGGCTTTGAAAATTTCAAAAGTCTTACTTTCATACAATTACATTTGGTCTTTTTTAAACAAACAAAAGAAAAATCAGAGTTTTGCTGTTGGAAGTAATGAGGGGGGCTCCCTTGGGGATATAAATGCTTTTAATATGCGTTACTCGCTCGGTCTGTTTTCAACTTTGTCAGAGGGGTTTCTCCCCATTTAAAAGAATTATAGGATGCATAAACGCCCGTTTATTTGGGACTTTTATCCACTTGAACTCAAGAAAAGAAAAGTCGAAGAAAAAAGGGGGATAAAAAAAAGTCAACTTACGAAGACTATAATTTAAATAAAAACTTTTTAATTCAAAGAAAATATCAAAATAACCTTCTTATTTGATGTTTTTGGGCTTTTCTTGAACTTTTTCTTTTTTGTGTGTGAATTCAGAAGCCTCAGGTGTCGCAGATTAACTCGTTTTAGCTCAAGAGGTGGGTAAACAGTCGAAGAAGTTCGAAAACGTTAAATCAATCTATCGGAACAGGTGCCGGTTTAGTTTTACACTTTTTGCACCCCCTGAAGGCACCTGTTCACCCCCTTCTAACATAGTTTTACAAAACCAAATTTTATAAACAAGCTTATCGCTAATAGGAAAGGCGACAGCTATATTTTTTATAGCGCCTAAACATTGGATTATTCCCATAATGCGATTAATTAGTCTTGCAGTATGAAGTTTGAACTAGGGTATCTTAGTTTTGGTAAGCCTCCCGGGTAGGAAATTAGTTTAGGCTTAGATTGGGGCGAGAAGGGCGATGATATGAGAAGTTTCCACCATTAACAGTCCTTGAATGGTTTGACGTTTTGCAGGACGATTTGACTCAGACCATTAGGCGACATTTGATTTAATTTATATCTCAGAAAAAGCCTAAGAAATTGCATTTTTTTTCCTACCCTGCACTAAGAAGGATTAAAGGGAGTCCTAAGGAAGAGGCTTGATAAAATCCAATTCCGAGGAGATTAATTATGAGGAGATTGGGATAAGAGGAAATGTCTTGGGATTTTAGACCGAATCCTGGTAAATTTACCAAAAAGGATGTGGCGGTACGTCATATCCTTTATTAGTGTTTGTTCCTGAAAGGATTAAATCAAATTTAAATTGAAACGACTCCGATCACCGATAAAAGATGAAAAGCCTCTCATATTCCTAACGACCTGTTTATTGAAAAGAAAGGCTCCTTTAGTCTGACGAGGAATTTGCAAAGTTTACTAATTTATTTTTGAGTATAAAGAGGAAAGTTTAGTGTGAATTTAAGGGGTGCGGGGTCATATTGTAACACAAGTAGTATAGGGTGTGGGGGGCTTTAATGAAACATGCTGAGAACGTGACCCTTTATACGGAACGGCGGAGGGAGCCTAGAATATGTTCCTTCACTTCATTAAGCACTCCTTAAGATTTTCACGGCTAACCTGGTTTAAGATGCCTTCACTCCTCTCTTTAAGGGCTCCTTCGAGAATAGAAAAGGGGGTTTAGTGTTCTGAGATATCGGTTTAATGCACGCCCCTCCGAAAACCCTCTTCGAGCCTAAACGGTTTATACGTTCCAAAATAAAGGACAGAGTTTAGAACAAAACTCTAATGAATTTTCAAACTTTTCTTTTAAAATAAGCTATCAAACAAGCATAAAATGAAATTCTTTTTTAAAAAGAAACTCCTTTCATTTTTTTTGTTCAAAGGTAGACTTTTAGGTGCCAACTCAATAAAATTTATTAAAAAAGTTATCTTTAAAATATCGTTCAATGCGATTTCTATAGGAAAAGAGATGGAATTTTTTTTTTCTTTTTAATCCTATTTCCATTGGCTTACAAAGCGATTGATGAGGAAAATATTTGTTCGTCAAACGTGGAGTGTTGGCTCTTCGCTTTCCTATTGGCTGACGTTCTCTGACGTCAAATGTTCAACAAACCAGTTTAAGTTTCCCACACCAATGTTATTGAAATGATTTTTTTAAATAATTATTTATTTAGTTATAATGGAATCTTTTTATCTTCTAAATATTTCAATACCCATGATTTGTGAACATTACATAAAAAAAATCAGTTTTATGACATAAATATCACAATAAAAAATCTCAAAAAAGCTAGTCTTTTTGGTGTTTATTAAAAAACTTAGTTAATAAAAATGCATACTCAAAAAGGTGATGTCCACTAAAATATAACTTTTTCTATAAATCTGGTTCTAAAAATTATAATGAAAGCTATTTATGTTTATACTACTACTAGCATAAATAAAAAAAAAGTACTTAAAAGTTGGAACTTTTGTCTCCTTTTAAGTAAAGTGGCAAACATTCCATAATAGTTAAAGAAGTTGAAGTTGCCTAATTTGCCAAATATTTTGAGAAATTAGGTCCCTACTAGTCAATTTTATCGTTATAATGATTTGACTCGCAATGTCAACAATGAGAGAGTAAGTTGTTTACCTAATTAATAAATTAAATTACCTTCTCTCAAGTAACTTTATGGGCTTAAATTTGATTAAATTAGTTAAAGAACGATGAAAAAAAGATTCGCTTTATAAAATATGAATATATAAAATGATTGACGGACAAATTTATGCTCTACAAGACTTTTGTTCACTTTACAGTCAGGTTTCCCCTTGTGGGGCCTTAATACAATATCTTCGTTTTTCCCCCACGAACAACGGAAGTTGCCCTTTGTTTGCCTTACGAACATGTTTCATTACTGCCACGCTGAATTGAATTTTTTTGGCTTTTCACGTTTTATAATCGAAGATTCTATTTGAAAACGTAAAAAAAAGAAATAAGGTC
Source organism: Orius laevigatus (assembly GCA_018703685.1). Taxonomy (NCBI): domain Eukaryota; kingdom Metazoa; phylum Arthropoda; class Insecta; order Hemiptera; family Anthocoridae; genus Orius; species Orius laevigatus. The sequence continues at coordinate 252,640 of JAGWEN010000114.1, forward strand.
GTTTCCGCTTGGAAGAAAAAGTGAGCAATAAAACTTCAAACGGTTTTAACTAATCAGAGCGTTTAAAGCAGCTGTTTTAGGCTTAATATTCCAATTTCGGGATGCGCTTTGACCATTCATCCATTATGCGGTGGCTGTGATTACTGATTCACCAGAATCCTGATTCACAGATCAGTCACCCCCTTCCCACCCTCCCTTAGACGATTTGAATGCCCCACAAGAGGATTTTGTCTATTGAAGGTCATCCAAGTTGAATTTACGTGTAAAATCAAGGCATATTTAAAAAACAGGCTTTAAAAAACTTCCAACCTCTTGGCATCCAAAAAAGCATTAAAAAAATGGATGCTTGGAGAAAAAAATAACATTTTTAAATGTAAAAATAAAATAAACAATGAATGTTGATAAGTGTTAACAATATTTCGCGTCTAGACTGTTTGCAGCGCATTTAATCTCTTTGAATTAATTGCTGGGCTGCAAGCTTTTTCGCTATTCCTCTCAGAAAAAGCTTTTTGTAGGGCAGTTAAATGAAACCACACGCATTTATTGCTTTTCCTCCGCATTATTTAATATACATTTCACGTCTATAGCAGCTCTGAATGTAGTAAATGAAAAATTATGGAAAACGAAAAAAAAAAATTTTTTTTTTCATGTTTTTCTTGAATTTTTAATAACAAAGGAGTAGAAAATTGTATACTAAAAAGGCCCTGACCCGAGTTTCAACTTTTCACCGAATTAAGTCTTTCTGAGTTGCGAGCGGATGGGATAGGGTGGGGTATACTTTTTGGTATATGCAGGGTAATTACAAGTGAAAAGGGTAATGCTCTAAAGTTTCAAAAGCTATTACACTCCTTAAAACTTTCGCTAAATATGGGTCGTACCATTTCACAAATGTGACGTTACTATAAAATATGGAACTTTATTTAATTTTTAAAAAATATGAATCTATCGTGAATTTTGTTTAAGTATTACCAAGGTTGGTTAACTTGGTGGATGTGAACGGAATGAATATTTAAAGAGCTTTTAAGTGAAGGGCCTTAAAATCTTTTCGACGACAAATTTTTGATGTGGTCATAGCGATAATATCCCATACGGTTTTATCCCTATGTTTTAAAATGGACAAAAAGGGTTTTATATACTGGTTCAATATAAGTTGGATTCGAGCCAAATATTTTAGTTGAACTCGAGGGAAGATGATATTCAATTATTTGCTTCCAGGGAGTGTTTAAACTGCACTTTGAGCCTCGTCTAAGTTATTGTTAGAGTAAATGAATAGAATAAATTGATTTAAATTTAAACAGGAAGAAAACTAATTCACGAGAAACCTGTGCCTCATAAGGTAGGTGCTTTCGAGAAACTTCCGAGTCTCCCTCGGTCTATTGGGGATTCACTCAACCGTAATTTAGTCTCAACTAGTTTGTCTAGAAACAGAAACTTTCCGAAAAGGGTTCCCTCGTATGTCATTTCTTTCCCGGCAATAAATTAATTAAAAAACGTTTTAAGTGAGTCTATGAATATTATTCAAGAGCGACAGTTTACCACATGGTGTGTATTCATTAAAAGGAATTTGGAGGAAACGCGTCAAAAGGACCGCAAGCAATTCAAGGCCTTCTTGTGGTTGAAGAATCGTTATGAATTCATGGAGGTTGTTTTGTTCAAAGAGAGGCGGTCTTTGATGTTTCCAACTCTCACTCGCTTTTACTCGTAAATGTTTCAACGAAGGATGCACGTTCATATTTTTATGTTTACAGAAATAGGAGATTCCCCAAAATAACCTTCCTTGTTAGTATTATTCTTTTTAGTTAATAAAAAAAGGCCATTATTTTTTTAAGGGGCTTTAAAATACTAAGCCATCAATACCGTACGGTCTTGCTGTTTGTGTACCTCGTGAGTAAACAACGTTGGATATAAATAAGGGGGTCAGTCGTTTGGGCCTAAACCCCACTCGGCCTACTTTCAACATAACCGAATCTCGGCCTAAATATTTCGGATGAAATTATGCCGAGTGGTGTTTAGGCCCAAACGACTGAAAATAGAGAAAAAAAATAAGCTTTTTTTTTGTTAATTTAAAAACGTTGGAACAGTCGTTTCGGCCTAAACACCACTCGGCCTACTTTCAACATAACCGAATCTCATCCGAAAATAGAAAAAAAATATATATAAATTAACAAACGAGCCAAATTAAACGTAAAACTTGCCCGAATCACTTAAATGATTGTTTTATTTCATAAAACGTTGAAAACCATTCGGCCTAAAATCAAATGGGCCTAATAACTTGTCGGCATAATCTCGGCATAAAAAAGAGAAAGAAATAGAGTGGAGGGGGATGGCCTGTTCCTTTCTTTTATTTTCCATCATCTTTCCGAGTATTTCGAGCGTCATTTTAATTGGAAGTTACGACAACAGAGAGCGTCCGTCTGCACTCACGTCTTCCCTCTTACAACAACAGAACGCGCTTCGAAGACCGAATCTCGAACGAAGGATATTAATTAATAACTATATCATCATCATCAAGTCAAAAACCGGGGCCGTAGAACCCTGAATTGTGGGCTCTCTTCTCTGTTAAATTGTATAAAATTAACAGGATGGTAGAAGACTTATAAGAGCTCCTCCTTCAAAACCACCGAATATTCTTCCTTCTTCGTCATCACGGCCCGGCCCCCCACCACCCCGGTCCGTTGAAATTGTATTTCCAAATCAAACTCGCGTACGCTAATTTCGCTATAATTAACCGATCTTAGACTTATTTTATATCAATTTTATTGTTTTTTCGAGAGGAATACGATGGGACTATTAATAATTAGTTCTAATCCTTCGTTTGATTGAAATTAACATCTTTTTAAAATTTGAATGACCTGTCACTTTTAATTTTGATTAATGGACGTTTGTTATGCCTCAGTGACCACCCTCGGGTTTATTTTTAAAATAAGATTTCCTTTTCGAATTTCGTTCCTCTTTGAACGTGGAAGGAGTCACCCCACCTGTGCTAAACCCACGGGATACACTTTTCCGGCTTTTTCTCCGGATCTAGGTAATGAATATTTTTTATTTTTTTATTTTTTTTTTTTAACCCTCTGATTAAATGAAATTTTTTATTGTTTCCAGTACTATGAAGTTTAGCATGTCGTTTTTCTTATAAGTTATAACATTGAGTAGAACTGTGTTATGATGAAAAAAAAAATGATATCACATTCATTGCATACGAATTTTAAAAAACTATTCTGTATATTTGACCTAAAATTCCCTAATTGTTATACCTATACGTAAAAGCTTTCCAATAAAATTTCTCAACTCAAAAATTTGACCGAGACTAGACAAAACAAAAAACCAAATTACGCCCTTTATAGCCAACGTGATAATCCTTGATAAGTGATAACTAGGGGGCGGATTTTTATGCGCTAAAAAATGGTGAAATATGTCATATAAAATGCTGTTAAAATATCCAAAATATGCTGTTAAATATGCGCTAATAATGCTGAAAGTATGCTTAAAAATATATCATAAATTCATTTTAAAAAGTTAAAACGATTTCTAAACATAGGTACCTATATGCTTTGCACCTTTGTCGCTATATAGGTACCAATAAAATATTATAGAAATACTCCTCAGATGCAATTTTATTGGCAAAATCAGATAAAATAACTTAAAAAAAATGAGTCCCGCGGCAGCAGGACTAAAGAGGTAGATTTCTTTCAGATGGTTAGATCTCGAAGTTTCTAAAATTCGAAGAAAAAAATAAATCATCTTTTTCCCGGTAAAAATTCAAAAATTTTCTTTTTTACCTAGATTCAAATCTATTACACCCAGCTGATCCAAACCAACTTTAAATCTATCTTAGCCATCCCCATAACATCACTTTTAAGTTTGAAAGCGATTGGATGAACGGTTTAGGAGATACCCAGTTTAAAACACGAATTGACGGTCTTTTAATATCCGGTAGACATGTTTTGTTTTATCCTTAAGAAAAGAAAACGGAAAGGTTCCGCATAATTAGCAACTAAAGCAAAAAAATTTTTATTGTCCTTATTAAAGACGGGAACAAATTAAGCACAATGCCGTTTTGAATTTTTTCTCTACGATGAAAAAATAGATTTTTAATGATTTTTTGAATAATGGAAATTTGACGCTTTGATACCACCTGATAACAGGCAGTCCTCCCCGTCCATAGCATCCCAAGCTATTGAGACCGCATCATTATTTAAAAATTAAACGGGGAACCTCCTCGTCGTTACCATATATAAATAAATAAATAAATAAACGCATTTATACACAAAGGCGTAGAGCGCAAGTGTAAAAACCTCGCGTATTCAGTTGAAAAATAGAAATAATATATGTAATAGAATAGAAGAATAGTTGTGTTGAAGGGGACGCAACTTCTTTTGGACGTTTTTTAGACTTGTTGTCGTTTTCGACTCTAGACGTAGACTAACTTTGGGGGAAGGGGAAAGACTATTTAAACCTAAAACTAAAGGGGAAGTGAGGGAGGGGAATTTTACCTAAAACTACCTTTTTTTCTAAATCTTAATCCTACTTTTGTCGGCATTCACACACACAATGACCAGACACTTTATTTTTTGCTTTACAGTTATTTTCTTTTGAGTTTTTTGGCCTCCTCGGTTGAGCACTCATGCTTCGCAGCTTCTCATTTTATTGAATTAAAACATATACTATGACAAGTTGTAAATGTGAGGGCCGAGAGTGGAATGGCGCACTATGCGACACAATACGAAATGTGGTGTTAACCTGACGCGCTAATGTAACAGCCACGCATGAACCATAGACAACAAAGCTGTCTCATGCACCGTCAGCGACCCCACAAAATGCTATTTCTTTTGAAACCTCCCAGAAATTACGAAATAATTAATATAAATTACACAATAAATTACTACTTGTGAATATTGAAGTTCTTCAACATTTTATACATGCTATTTTTAGTGACCTACTGTATTGCGAAAAATAGGTCTGTTTGTTAAGAACTTTTTGACCCACTTAGTTGCTAATTTCACTTTTCTGATTGACAGAGCGCTCTACCGAGTAACAATGGTACTTTTTTAAAAAAAGGGAAAGACAAAAATATTTTGTGTTTTAAAACACTTTAATTTTTAAAAAACAGTCGAAAATATGCAAAAAAAATATGCTTTTTAACTAAGAAACTATGCTTCGTTAATATGCATTGTATGCATTTCATTCATTTTATCCGCCCTATTTCGTGCCGAATATATGAAAAATAAAATATGCCATATATGTATAATAAAAAAAGGTATCTGCTTATCTTCTGTGTTTTGAATCCTAATTGACGACCGTGAAAACGGAGATATGATTTCTCCTTTGAAATTTCTGTCAACTACGAGCTCAGAGAAAAAATATGCAAAAACATACAAATCGCTAGTGATAACCAGTTACAACTTTACCTTAGGAGGATGGAAGCCAATGGAGAGAATCCCTATTTTAGAAGTAGGTCCTCAATCAGAGTTCTAACAGTCACCCAGGCGCAGACCAGACCTCTTACTCCTATAGAGATAGGACGGTGAGAGCGCTTTTCTCCCTGTTTATTTTTTCGTGGGCCAAGGTGAGTTTATTCACTAATCGTAAATAATCAATCAAACGATAAATTATAAATCGCGGAGGGTGCTCCCCGGGCTCACATTTATTGAATGTCACGGAGTCGAGATTACGGTCATACCTTCCAGTGAGCGACTAATCCAACGCTGTACCTACCGGAAGATTTCTCACCAAAAACAAAACGGCTGTTGTAACCGAAAATGAACCCAAAATGGTTTTGACCCAAAATGACAGAAAACATCGGTTTTTAGTTCCAACTTCTTACCTAAAAGTCACACACAAAAAAATCAAGTTCCTTTTTTCTTTTTGTTTTTGGAAATCGGAAAAAAAAAAAAAAAAAAAAACACATCTTTAGCGAACACCCAACAGGTTTTTTTGGTTTTTTTTTTTTTATTTTTTTGTTTTTTTTTTTTTTTTTTTTTTTTTTTTTTTTTGTTTTTTTTTTTTTTTTTTTTTTTTTTTTTTTTTTTTTTTTTTTTGTTTTTTTTTTTTTTTTTTTTTTTTTTTTTTTTTTTTTTTTTTACAGCGCGAAAACTAAAAGTCTCTAAGAAAAAAAAAACAAAAAAAAAAAAAACAAAATTGTGTTTATATCTCAATTTGATGTCCAAAATCAAAAGATCTATAAATGTGAATTTCGGGTCTGGTCATTGGCCCTAAAAAAACGTAACAGTGTAGTTCACTTTAGTTTCATAAATTCGTACTAGTTCGTTTTAAGTTTAGTTTAAACGATCATACTAACTAAGTTCTTTTTTTTTGGAGAGAATTCAAAAATCTACAAACTTTGTCATTAGTGATTGTTTTCGCGTCGGGTCTGCGTCGTTTTGCGAGTTATTCGACCTTTTAATGAAATCAAAACGCGGATTTACGATTATGGGAATGGGGACGAAAACTCGGTAGAGCACGAGAAACACGGGAGAAGCTACAAGAATTTAATTTCTTTAATTGAACAAGAGTTTTAGAAGTTTATTTTTGGCAAAACCCAAATTTTTCAAATCAAATAAAGAAATTATGGGAGCCTTTTGAACCCGTTTTTTTTTGGAGGCTTTTACACGCGGTGTCAAGAACCCATCAAAAAGTGAAAATTATGAAAAAAAAAAAAAAAAAAATAAACTTCTTTTTTTGGCGACAAATTATTTCAAATTAAGTTCGCTCAAAATATGATATTTATTAATTATTCAGGGAATGAATTAATATTAATTTTCGGTCGAGGCTTAAAATACCATTCGCGAGCGTTTAAACAAACAATTTTAAAAATAGGGTGATTCTGTATGATCATCGATATCTTGGAATTAAAGACAAGCTTGATTTTTCGTTTTTATTTTAAATCGCGGGACAGCGCGGGGGGCCCCCCCGTTTGAAATTCACGGATACGGATCATAGTGTGTTCCTCAAACCATAAGTAGCAAGCGGGGAGGCTAGAGGGCTAGCTAATTTAGATTATGAAGTGATTTTTAATGTTAATTTAAATTATAAAATCCGCCAAAAACAGAATCCATTTAAATAGTAGTACCCTTATATCAATGTAATAAACTGATAAGGAATGCTACCGTTAACTTCATATAAAAATCTTTGAATTTCTTTGAGAAAAATTCAAGATACAATGACGATTACTTACATAAGAATACTTTTTAGAACCAAATATGATAGTTCCTGAGCTTTTAAAAAATCTACAAAAAATAAGTCGTTGATGGAATCAATAATTTCTTAAAAGACCCCTCCGGGAAAAGCCGGGGGAGGGAGCCGGCATTTCTTAAATGCAATCGCGTTTCTCTAGTGAAAAAAAAAATTCAGCTTTTAAACTACATATTTCCGTGTGCTAATCGCATCGATATAAATAGGGAAAAACTGAAAATTTTTTTAAAAATTTTTAAAAGAGAATAAAGATATAAGAAGCTAGTGAGAATTGAGCCTTATTTTCTTATTTAGAAACTTTTTGTCCTAATATTCTTCGCTTACGATGAAGAACGTGGGGTGGTTCCAAGACTCTGCAATTTATTATTTCTGGGCGTAGACCAGTACACTCCTTAGACCGAAACTTTTAGTATAATTTAATTTTAAACCGTAAAGGATTGTCCTTTATAAAAGCATAAAGAAGTATAGTAGGTTACCTTTCATGATCATTTTCTATAATAGGCCGATATTTATAAAACACAAAGAAAGATAAGCTTCTGAAACTTAATAATAACATTTAATAATAATTAAATTTTAGGGATATAATGTAGATAAAATATAAAACTTTCAGTTTGGCGATTGGTTCCGAAAATCGAAACATTCGCCGCGCCTAAAATGATTCTAATTTTTACATCGCTATAAACAAATGGCGAAATTTAAGACCAATAAATGGGATCAAAACTCACTCAAAATCATTAGAAATATAAAATAAAAAAAAATTATTTAAAAAAAAAAGTTGTTTTTTTAGGAAAACACCCGGTTGTACTTTCCCTAAAAATTATATTTTTAAAACTATGCAAAATTATGAAGACGAAAGTAGCCACTCGAAGGGGGAGGTTGTGAGCTGGGATAGTAGGGGAAAATAGAAGTTGGTAGAAAGATTCAGCTATTTTCAAAAAATAAGAGCCTCATGTTGATGTTCGCCTTAATGTTGAGTGCGGCAAAAGACCTAACACTCCTTGTCTAAGGGACTCGAGGGGGGTTAGAGTAGAGCGGTAAGATGAGGAGAGAGAGTGAGAGAAGAGAACGCAGGACTGGCCTCATAAAATTCCAACGGCTCCCCGATGGTGTTAGAGAGTGAGATAAGGAGAAGTAACGACTATATCTATTGGTAGTAGAGAGGATTAGAGAGGAGAGGAGTAAGCCGCCGCGCCGACGACGCGGCGCGAATCTAGAAAAAAAATCTTATCTTTAAGAAAAAATAAAAACGAATTCCCGAGCAAAAAACCAGAGGAGAGAAAGCCTACTGTTGCAAAACTCCTGTCATCCTAATTACTGCGGCTTACGACGGAGTGCGATACTAAACACAAGAGTAGCACGATTAAAATCCAGGCTTTTGATGGGCCCCCACAGTGAGGTCAAAATCTAAGTTTTCGAGTTGATGAATGATGATGCTATTAAAAAAAATAAACGAATGCAAATTAAAACTTAACCCTTTTCATTTTTTTTTTTTAGTTGAAATATATAAATATTCCATCCTCAAGCGCTTACCGTTTTGTGCTGCTGCATCACCGAGTTGTTTAAATGTGTACGAGTGTCTACTACTACATTCGAGGAACCAGAGGCCCCCATTAAGCCAATCTCATTGTCGTTAACCCCTTTTTCGCCTGGAGGAAAGAAGGAATGAAACGGTTATTCTTTGTTTTTGAAAGTAGGGCCGAGAGTGGAAAAGTTATAGGAGTTTAGGACGAAGACTGCACTGTTTTTTTTTTTTAAATTAATATTAAAAAATAAAAAAAAAAAAAAGTTAATCTTTTTGCTTATTCAGTCGTTTGGGCCCAAAACCCCACTCGGCATAATTTCATCCGAAATTAAATTTTAGGCCAGAGATTCGGTTATGTTGAAATTAGTCCGAGTGGCGGGGGTTATAGGCCGAAACCCGAAACGACTGTTCCAACGTTTTCTTTTTCTTAATTTAATTAAAAGTAACAAAAAAAAAAAAAAAAACGCATAAAAGGCTTATCTTGCCGTGCGCTATATTTTTTCCCAGTTTCGTTTGGGTGCTCTCTCTCTAAAACCTCCACTCGGCATAATTTCGCGTACGGATACGGAATTATTTAGCCCCGGAATTCGCGTTATGTTGGAAATTAGTCCCTTTTTTTTTTCTTTTATTTTTTTGAAGTGAGGTTCAGTAGGCCGACAATATGTTATACACCCCTATCCCTATTGTTTCTCGTTTATATTATAATTAATTCAAAAATTTTAAATTTAATTTTTATTCATTTTAATTTTAATTTTATCACCTTGCACAATTTTAAATAATAAAAGCAACATATAATCGGTTTCATCGATATCGAATTTTATATTCGACTATCGATTTTCCTAAACCGGTAAATTAAATATGTGTTAGTATAATTTTTTATGTTTTTGGGCCCGTTAAGTTAATGTTTAACTTTTAATGATGTTCTAAATTAAATAAAATTAAGACAACTTAGTTATTCGTGTTGTATGGATGAAATTTTTTTGTTGTTTGACATATTTAAGTTTTTGCTTATTTTGATCCGATTCGAAAATCGAAAAAAAGGCCCTCTACTGGTTATACTATTTTTTGTTTAGGGAATCGAAGGGAGCTCTCGTTTTGCATCAGTTTTCTGAACCATTTTAGATTGTAAATAATAATAATAAAAAGTTTTCTCTAGGCAGATTTTGCCCTTTTTTTTTTTTTTTGATGAATTATGAGCTTGTTTTGCATTTTTAGTTGTTGAAAACCTTTTGGTGACTTGGGGTTAACTTTGTTTTAATGCAGAGTTTTAGTTCTTGAAACCTTTTTAGATGTTATGTAAAAAAGCTTTTTAGGCATATTTTGCACCTTATTTGGTGGTGAATAAATATTGCTTGTGTTTTGCCAGTTGTGACCTCTTTTTAGCAGAATTGTGTGGCCCCTTTTTTTGAGAATTGTGATGCTTGTTTTGCAGATTGGGTTTTGAACCTTTTTTTTTTAGATGGAAGGGTTTAAAATTATTTTTTTGGGTATAAAAAGCCATTTGTTTCATTTTCTTTTATTTTAGGAAGGGCAGATTTGGCCCCTTGTTTTGAAGAATTATCGTCTTGTTTTGGCAAACCAGGTGAGTTAGTGAAGTTTATTGAGTTAGGTTGTTGAAACTTTTTCCTTTTTTGATTCGGTGGTTGTATTGGGTTTACGTATTAAAAGTCTTTTTTTTTTTGTTTCTGCTTTTTTTCTGTTTTTTCTTTTTTTTTTCGCTTTTTATTTTTTTTTTTTTTTAGGCAGCGGAGTTTGAGAGCTGATTTAGGATTTGCACCTTTTTGATTTTTGATTATGATACGCTTGTTGCTTTTGGCACAAGTATCTGAAACCTTTTTAGATTGGTTAAAAAACTTTTCTTTTTTTTTTTTTAGGCAGGGGATTTTGCCCCTTTTTTCGATATTGTCAGAATTATGAGGGCTTGTTGTTTGCAGTTTTTGAACCTTTTTTGATTGGTATGTTATAAAAAGCCTTTTTTTTTTTTTTTTTCTTTTTAGGCAGATGATTTTGCCCCTTTTTTTTTTTTTTTTTTTGATGAAGTTATTAGCTTAGTTTTGCCACAGCAGAGTTTGAACATTTTTTAGAATTGGTTTTAAATTTTTAAAAGCTTTCTTTTTAGGCCAGATTTTGCCACCCTCCTTTTTCGACTGATAATGAATTCATGCAGCTCGTTTTGCAGTTTGTCAACCTTTTTTTTTCCCTTCTTTCCCTTTTTTTTGCCCCTTTTGATAGGCAGATTTTGCACCACCTCCTTCCCGTTTTCCCCTTTTTTTGATGAATGTGACGCTTGGTTTTGCAGTCTTTGACCCATTTTTGCGGAATTGTTAGCTTGTTTTAATGCTAGATTTTTGGAACCTTCACCTTTTTTAGATTATGTAAAAAAAAGCTTTTATTTAAGACATATTTTCCCATCCACCTTTTTGGTGAATTGTTAGCTTGTTTGGCAGGTAGTCAGTTTTGGAACCAGTTTGGAACATTTTTAGGCAGATGTTGGCCCCGTTTTTTTTGGCATGAATAATGTTATTTAAATGATAAAACGGTTGTTGCAAGTTGTACCCTAAACCACCGAAACACATTTTATTGGCCTCTTTTGTGTTCCTATCCCTTGCTCCTTAAAATTCCTGGCCTACCTCCCTACCCTGAAGGCGGGTGTGGGGGGGATTAA